>ARYC01001126.1:0-91570 GCA_000711775.1 Oxytricha trifallax | reverse complement strand
CTTTCTCCACGTATCTTTACAGGGTTGACCTCCTATAAGATGCCCATATTTAATAGTAATATTTTAAAGGATAGGATCCAGAAGTTTATAAATTAAATCTTGAAATTCATTAATAGGAAGAGGAACAAAGATGGAATCATTCAATGAACAAAAGAAAAGAGTCGAGGCTCAAGAAATGATCTCAAGATTCAGAAGCAAGGAGGATCTCTATCGATACCTTACTTAACATGGTAAAATAAATTGATGTTAATCAACGGTGTATACAGTTGGTCTATTCCTTCCAACGATGGAAGGTACTAAAATATCATTCTTAAAAGCAATACTCTGCGAGGAGAGAAAGCTTTTAAAAACAAAGAAATCAAACTGATTGAAATACCTAACTACCCAGAGATTTCAGTCACAAATCTCTACGAGGATGCAATGAAAGATGAGGAATTGGTTATCTACCTTCCTAGCAAGAAGTAACTCTCAAATAAGTTACCTGAAAGAAACTTCTTCTTTGGTGTTCTTGGTACAATACAAGAGGATTATTTGAGAGAAATTATAGAAGAAGCTCATAAGAAACGCTACTCTATTTCTCCTGAAGATTAAAAGAAGCAAGGCATACTAATAAGCGAGACCTGGCCCGCGGAGCTTAAGAAGCATCTCTTCCTCTCCAGTAAGCTTTGATTCATAACTTTGTAGGAAAACCTGGGACTGGTATATTCCTAATGAAAGAGCATGCAAAGGTTCACAGAGAGAGAAAGTCTTAAACCATTCATAAAGTTAGCAAGAGACTTTATAATGAAGTTTAAAAGCCTGATGAAATGAACATAGATGCTGGTGCTGGTACAAAGAGAAGAAACATGGGCCCAATCAAGCCATAAGAAGAGGAGAAGAAAGAGAAGCCTAATCCTTTTATGAGATAATTTAATATGTGAAATAATTCATTCATTTAAGTCTAACATTTATTAATTAACATTCATTCTTCCTTTCCTTGCACCTATCGTAGTCTAGTCTTTACCACTCTCTTGCAACTACTCTGTATTAAGTCTACTGTGTCTATTGGTAGATCATGCATAAGGTGAATACAGCAAGAGTTTCTTTTAGTGAGTCTTAATCTAACTCCAATAGAATTCGATTCCATTAAACTGAGGACTGTAAGGAATGTTATACACAGGAGTTATGTTTAAGTCTTCATAAGCTTTCTTAGACTCCTTAGTCTTATGAACTGAGAGGTTATCAACAAACAGGATGATCTCTTGATCATTGTACTTATCTCTAAGCTTATGTAAGAACTCTATATACTGCTCTCGTTTAATAGAGCGAGGATGAATAACACAAGTTTCTAAGCCTGAATCTTTACTGATACCAGCTAAAATTGCGTGAGTGACAACCTTAACCTTTTATTCATACACTTCTATATTATCGTACTTCTTGTACCAAGACTTATTATAAAGGTGTTGAACGTAAACACGGCTTCATCAGCGTGTATGAACTTGATGTTATTACTAATAGCTCTCTGCATTTAATCATATATATAGTTTAAATTATTACTATAAAATGGCAGAGTATAGTCAATTGTTCTCCCCGACACCCCTACCCTAACCCTAACGAGCCTTACACCCCTACCCCACCCTACCCCTCCCCTACCCCCCCCATAAAATATGCCATTTCATATGAAAAAATTGACTCCCACAGCCTGAATCGAATTCCTTCGTGACATCTCGATTTCATGACCATTTATACATACAAAAAATAACATACAATTTTCAAAACTTTTTCTCCAACTATAATTTACAAATACGATAAAATTTTTTAATTTTGATAAGTTTTACTTTGTCCACCGACTTTTTCTCACATACTCCTATTGGAAAAATATGTATTAATAAATTTCTATTTAAAAAAAAATTTTAATTATTTTTATTGACATAACATACATAATTTAACTTTCAAAAAATTAATCTCTTACATCACCGTCATTCAGCATATTTCCAAAAAGTAGCATGAGTAATTTTATATTTTTTATTTTTTCAATTTTATTCTGGCTCATTTACATTTTTTTTCATAAATCATAAGTTTGTTCAAATTACAATTTACTTTATTAATAAAAAGTAATGATTTTTTGATAATATTCTTTAAAGATCAGGCTGAACAAAGTTTTTGGGTGCTGCAACAACCTATTGTACTCCTCCTGCCCTCTAGCATCAGCTGGCTCATTAATTTCAATGTCCAAATGGAACTAACGCTAACTCATTTTAGAAAAATAGGGCACCAAAAAATATCACGTTAATAAAATTAATGGACAATAAGCTGCATACAAGGCAATATAGAGTTCTGTTCCTATGTCAGACAGAATTAATCTAGATCCTTTTTGGAATTATTGTCATACCTGTTCCAAAATTCTCGTTTTCACTTTAGTATTAACATGAAGAGGAAGAAAAATACTTTGTTTAACCTGATCTTTAATGATTGATATATTATAATAGAAAATATTAAATACAATTTACGAACTGTATTGATTTAAATTTAAAGGTTTAATGGATGATGCTTTGACTTTTAATTCTTTTTACTTTATACATCTTTACCAACTAAAATAGAAACATGCTTAATTTTAATAAATCGACTATTAAAATGTCCAGAATAATTGAAATAAATTTGTAAAAATTTATATGAATTAAAAGTAAGATATTTATAAAATAATTACTTTTCTTAATATGAACTAACTTTAGATTAATTTGAGTTAAAAGTTTACTAAAAGACATTCTATTTTTTTACAGAATTTGAAATAAAGTAAATTGTAATTTTAACAAACTTATGATTTATGGGAAAAAATGTAAATGAGCCATAATAAAATTGAAAAAATAAAAAATAAATAATTAATCATGCTATTTTTTGGAAATATTCTGAATGACGGTGATGTAAGAGATTAATTTTTTTAAAGTTAAATTATGTATGTTATGTCTATAAAAATAATAAATTTTTTTTGTAAATAGAAATTTAATAATATATATTTTTCCAATAGGAGTATGTGTGAAAAAGTCGGTGGACTAAGTAAAACTTATCAAAAATAAAAAATTATATAGTATTTGTAACTTATAGTTAAAGAAAAGATTTTGAAAATTTTATGTTATTTTTTGTATGTATAAATGGTCATGAATTCGAGATGTCACGAAGGAATTCGATTCAGGCTGTGGGAGTCAAATTTTTCATATGAAATGGCATATTTTATGGGGGGGGTAGGGGAGGGGTAGGGTGTAAGGCTCGCTAGGGGTAGGAGGGGTAGGGTGTCGGGGAGAACAGTCAATCACTCTCTTCACTCTGTTGACAGTCTTGTAGGTAATACCATTCCTTCAATAAATATTTGGGATAGTCTATGGTGAGATACGCATGTCAGGAAACTTGCGATAAAAAATCACAGCTCGCTAGTCAAGTGGGAAGTGTGTTCAATACTTAAGAGTCTTAGAATCGCAGAGATATTCAATATGCTGCTAAGAGAACTTTTATTTTCTTACAGGATGTTATAAAGAACCAGAATTGAAATGCTAAACAGATAGCAAGCAGTGATACCTTACAGTTGAAGCACTCTTACACAATAGCTTAGCAATCGCACAATAATTCATCACTGGTTTGAGTTATTCTATATTAATACTCGCATCATACCTAAGCTTAAGCAGTAAATCTAAATATTTCTCATCATAAATAGACCCCCAAAAATCGCTTATTTCTATTTCTCATTTTGCAAACTGGCCTAATTTCTCTACTAACCCTAATAAAACCCCAACTTTACCCTACTAATCAAAGCACTTATAAACCTCACTAAGGGGTTTTGGGGTTTTGAATACTGAAATTACAATTACCTCTTTACTTGCTTGATCAAATAAATGAAAGTTACTTATAAAAATATTTGAAACTATTCATATCAGATCAATATGGTATAGCAGGGGGATAAGAGCTGCTGTAGTGGAGCAATATTTAAATTAATTAGCTAAATGGAGTGATAAGTGTTCAAATAAATTAAGAATAATTGAAATAAGCCAGTTTATTTCAAAGTAAAGATAATTTACAAGTCATGCTTAGAATCTCTTCAACCAAATATTTTAATATTTGTATCTAATTAATTATATAATTAAAGTAAATCAAAATAATTCGAAGAGTCAATTGATATACCTCAACAAAAATCACAAAATGATATTTCCTAGACAACTACTAGCATAGCTTCAAATTCAATTAGTTCCGTATTATATGGAAGCATGGGGATAAGTTTGGCTTTTGGGACGAGTATGCAACTCTTATGGGGATTGATCAATACTAAATTAAGTTTAATTACTTAATTTATTTGTTATTGTTAATGCAATACACTTTAGCTTGTCTCGCATACTCCATTATTTACTATACCTTATCCAGCTATTGTACAAGACTTTCTTAAAGCAATATTTGATGTCGTTACATTTGACCCCATAAATTCTTCTTAATACCTATAAGAAATCTTATTTTTCAATATAGATTTATATTTCAACTTATTCCTTAAAATAATGAAAACTTTTTAAAACTTTTATCTTTAAGCTTAAGCCTATTGATGAATATGAAGCATATAATGATAGATATGAGTTTATAGGCTATGATAATTCTAACTTTGTTTACTTAATTGGTCCACCAATGTTTGTAATTTAATTTTATTATAAAATATATAAATAGAAGTAATGATGCTAAATATCTTTTTAGTAATGGTGTATAAAGCTATCCCTAATTCAAAGTATAAATAGTAAGTTCATATGATTAATCGAATTAACTATGTTTTTAGTGTAGGGAAAGTTAAGAGATATTTATAAAAGACATTGATTTTAGATGGCTTAATAAGATACTTTTTAGAATAAATATTGGAATCAACTATGGCAATGCTTGTGAATATATAAATCTTGAATTTCTCAACTATAGGTGAATAAATATCAGTGATGTTAAGCATATTATACACAAGTCTAAGTGTTCTGATTATAATAGTTTTACCCTTTCTCTTCAGGAAATATGATTACAATTTTTAAGATAAATCTATCAAGAAATATTTAAATGAGTTAAGAGACCCATTAATAAATGGAAAACTTTCCAGTGCACTTTATTACACTATTTTTGCAATAAGGCGCTTGTTTTTTATTTTCATAGTTTAAGCTTGCGAGGACTACTTATTTATCCAACTTTTGCTTTTCATTTTATCAAATTTGGCTTACTTGATTTACTTGACAAGCTATAGACCAATCAACGAAGGTCTTTATGTGGAAATATTTAACGAATTAGTCACTTTAATAATAAGCTATAAAATCTTGATGTACACTGATTTCGTTTTAGATTTGGACTTAAAAATTAAATCCTAGTAATTCTTTGTAGGGGTATTCATGATTAATATACTTGTCAACCTATTCATTGTGATTTATCTGCAGATATAGTATTTATAGTCTTAAATGTTAATATTATTTTATATTATACATGGAATTTATAAGAAAATTAGAACATGGTTAAGAAAAAGGTCTAGAAAACAATTAAATTCGACTTTATCTCACAGGAAACTTCTTGGAAAATCTTTAGATCTTATTGTAAAATATGAAATATAATAACAGTAAATGATAAGTTATTATTTTATTTATAACCTTTTAAAGGATGCTATTAAATTTGTTTTTTATTCTTTAATTTTTATAGAGTATAAATTTATATTTTCATAATAGCAGGCATTTACCAACTATAAAAGAAGAGAGTCAAAATACAATAACAAAATATATAGAGAATGATGTTAAACAACCAAATTTTTATAAATTTATTTTTTAATAATAAATTTATAAGTAACTTATTCCATAATCAAATGATTATATAAAGTTTTATATAAATTATCATTCAATAAAACCTAGCATATCACTTAATATAAAAAAAATTAAAATTATTATAAGATTATTTTAATATTAATAAAATACAAAACATAAGGAAATTAAGAAAAATGCGAATTACTGGTCATTTAAATCATATAAATAAATATAGTAATGAGATAAATACTTTGAAAAATGCATTAAATTAATTTTCATATTTATTGCAGAATACTAACTGTAATTATTAGTATTTTAAATATCTTTATTTTTAACTTATTTCACAAACTATTTTGTGTTTGGCAACCAAGTGTATATCCTTGCATTTTCACTAAAAATATATGTTTTACGTGTGAATTGTAAATTATAGTATTTAAGTGGAGTCTCACTATAATCATTTACGACTTTAATGATTCTTTAAATTATGATAATACTTTAAGGGATTGGTATTTTTTCTTTGAGCCTAGGTAATTTTATGATGAATCTTTTAATGTAGTAAATATTTTTATTAAGAATTCTTGTAAGTCAGACAATTTTACTTAATAATATATTAGAGTAGGGCCAATCAATTTTTATTTGTATTTAAGAGTTATAAATATGAAATTGGTTTGTATTTAATTTCAAATAAAAACTTAATTTAAAAATTCATGCATAATATATAAAATTCACCAATCATCTCTCTTAATTAACCTCGCTTTATAAAATTCCAATTTTCCCAGCATCTTGAAATCGGTTTTGGGAGTAATCTAGATAATCTTTAAACTTCGCAAAGAAGTGGACTAGAATATTAAGATAACATTTCATATCAGAATAGTTCAAGAGATTCTTTTGATTAACATAATAATATAAGTGGAGTTAATGCTGAATTCGACTCTGTGAGATAAGAATTGATATCAAATAGAAGAGTCCACAAAATCTCTCCAGAAATTATAGTTTAGCATACAAAGTCAACAGACAATATCAGATAAATTCATAATTAATTTATAAACTTGTAATAAATTCAAAAGCAGTTGTCCCCTTATAAGCAAAATAAATACTAGAAATCTAAAGTTCCCCAAATCTATTAAAATAATGATTTATTATAATGAGATCTAATTTAATACATATTATTACATTCGTTAATCTCACCAGTTTAATGAAATAAAATAATTAATAGAAAATTTTAATACTTCTAAGGAAAGTGCTTCCTCTTAAACATTCATTAAGAAAGAATTATCGAAAATAAAAAGAAAACAATATATTTATATTTACTATTAAATAATATATTAGTTTTTAATTTAATATAAACTGTAGGTTATACAAGTTAAAACAATTTGCATTGATAATATTTATCAATTAATTTTGAAACAATTTAATAAATAATTTAAGATTAAAGTGGTAGACTTAACATAAGAATTATTACAATATTGTATTTTTTAACATTATGTGTATTATTTTTTAAATAACTTTAATTAATTAACATCTCTTTCTTAATTTAAGTATAAGAAATTAGATTTAATTTATTAAATTGTTTAATACAATTAAATAAAAAAACTGAAATTAATAATATACTAAGTGGATTTAATTCTATTACACATATTTGAGGAGTTTTAATTTAAAAGATTCTTAATAGTCAATTATTATTGTTTAACAAAATTAATATTAATATAATGAAACTTTTAATGATAATCTTGTGTATCATAAGAACTTTTATATATTACTATAATAATCTATTATTTGGCAGTTTAATGTTTTTAAAGAACTTTGTTACATCTAACAATGAAATTGAACATATTATTTATTGTAACCTCCATGCAATTACTATAGTCTAGGAGTCTAATTTATGGAATGTAAAGTAGATCTCTCATGACAGAGACGGGTAACTGCTTTAATTAAGTGGGAATAGATCCATTTCCTCAAATAATCGGGGGATGGAATGGAATTACAACTTTGTCTTGTTTGGCTATTGATGGAGTTAACAAGAAAATCCTAGTTACTGGATATTCAGCCTTATAATATTATTATTATTATTATGAAAATAATTAGAACCTCAAATGACGTTGTTTCTTCGTTTTCACCAATAATCATGAAAATAGATGAAGTGACTGGTTGAGTAGATTGGCATTATTAAGCTTAGAGCAGTTCTGGTGCATTTACTACATATGAATACTCTGATTGTACGATCTATTATATTTAGTTTTTTATCCAAGAAGGCACCAAGACATACTTATATTTATATTCAGAAATATTTAATACTTTATCGCTGTTGCTCCAGACCCAGGATTTCAAATTCTAATAGTATGAAAAATTATTATTAATTTTCTGGGTAATAAATCATTACAATTTAATGAGTGTAGTATTCAACAGGTGCTTTTGAGTAAGTATTTTATGAGCTAGATGGGGCATTGGGAAATCTTATCAGCCAGAGAAGACTTATGGGAGTTGCAATGAGTTCTGCAAGTATCATTTTTCAAATATGATTTTGATAATTTTTAATCATTACATATATTAATAAAATTATAATTTACTTGACAACTGCATATGGTGATAATGTTTTCATCAGTGCTTTTTAATATGCATCTGGCAGTTCTAATATTGCCCCAATTTTTCAGAAAAAGTATGGATATACCTCCTACATGTTTTCTGGAATGATTGCTAAATATGATCTCTCAAATAATCGCATGTTATTAATTAATAACATTTTCTACTTTTTTTTATATCAAAATTTATGTACTTTGGAGGATCTTATCTGTAACGACCTTGCATATTGGGAATATCCTTGACAACTGGCATTTATCAAACATTTGTGAGATTTGATGCTACTAATGCCAATCCTTCAGGAGAATATCTTATTAAAAAGATTGGTCTTAATCATAACAAAGTGTTTCATATTAAATAGCCTTTATATTAACACAGATGTATTTTAGATAACATGCATTGAAAGTATAGGTGCCACAGGAAGCATGCTGGGGTTTATTAAATAATTAAATAGATTTTAGTTCGTATTGTTCAAAGATGTAGGAGGCACTTCAAATACCCCATAAAGAGGTTGGTACTATGATCAACCTGACACTATATTCTATTAATTAAAAAGTAAAAAATTAGTTTTATATTATGAATCACTATGTACTGCATAGATGTGTAGCTTAGTACAACACAATTCACATTTTTGTACAGTCAAACCAACACAGATACATTCACAAGCTGTGGTGCTGTAACTTTAAATGCTGGTAGCAGCCCTTAAACTACAGTTAGAATCATCAGAACTCTTTCAGCCATTCCCAATAAGTATTACCCCTCAAATATATTAATAAAATTTAATTAATAAATGGGCATGCAGATCCATCTGGTTTTAATGTTTATGAAATTGGTAGTTTAAAAGCAATTAACAGCGACACATATTTCCAAAATGCAGGATTCATTAAACTTTATTGTAAAATTTTCTCAGTAATCTTATGTAAAACATTTGTTTAATAAATGGCCAAAAAGTTCAACTTCATGTTTAACTTAAACTGAATAATATGATACAATGACCTTAGATTTTTAAACTGACTTTGTAACTGCAGGAGGCTTCTACTCGAGTGTTGACACGGCTCTTGTCCCATTCTCGGTCAATTTGACGAATTAATTTAGAATATATAGTACAGCAAGTTACAATAGTGCAGCTCCACCAGAAGTAACACTTTCAAGTTTGCTTAGTTTAAATGCTGTTGAATTGCCTGCGACATGTCTAGCTTATAGTTACTATAACTAATTAATATGTAGTAATATTAAAGTTTTAATTTAATTACGGTGGCATTACAACCTCCCCTTTAGCTAACATAACTTATATAGTTGGATAAGCAAATCAAACTTCAACAGCAAGTGGTTTTACTTATTCAAAAACTTGTACAGAGACTTTAGTGTGGGTTTACTATGCTCTTTTGCAAAATGGATCAGCCTTGCCTAATTTTATAACTTTTACAGGAGTGCATCCTACTTTAACTGTTACTGTATATACAACTAATTCTGCTCATGCAATTATTATTATACTTTGTTTTCAAATATTTTAAATATTGCAGGAACATATGTAGTAGTTGTATTTGGAGCACTTAATGGAGGACCCAATAAATAAATAATTATTACGGTAACTATTAATGCAGGAACTACTACAAATACCTCCCCACCTTTTTTTAGGAAAAGTTTTTAAGATTACATATTAATGTAAACTGGTACTATTGAATCTATAGCATTGCCTCAAATTACTTAATTTTATTCAATTATATTGAATAAAATTATAGATGATTAGGATAGTGATTAAGTAACTGTTTCTTTATAAAACTAAAAAGGACCTTCTGCAGTTCCAGCTTTTATTCAGTTAAGAAATAATCAAATAAGATTAACCCCTCAATCTGGAGATGCAGGAGTTTATAAAATTGTCGTGATTTTGAATGATAATCATAGTGGTGGAAGTCTTGAAACTTCCTATATGCTATATTTTATGTTTCTCATTATTAAATTAGCTTTAGCATTAAATTCTAATGTTAAAAATAGCATTTTTCTTAAAATAATACCTAAAATATGCTGGTTATTTAAGTTTACAGATCACAATTGACAAGAGACAAAAACAAGCCAGTTATCAAAATTGATCCAAAAAATGACCAAGTAAACGATACAGAGAGACTAAACGCTACAATAAGTGATAATATGATGAAAATTTTATCAATTGATTCAAATGGAAAACTCAATAAATTAAATAAATAATTTTGAATTTTTCATTTGTATTTTATATATGAAAAACTGAAGATAAAGCTGAATGAAGACTTGAGCAACAATATATTTGTTAGTTTGTGTTTTCTATTAAATTTAACTTTTTAAATATTGATCCAAAGATCTTGGTAAAATTTATTAGACTATATCTAAATGATGATTCAAACGAATAGCTCTTGAAATTTGATTTTGTGAAATATCAAGATAGAGTATTGACTCTCTAGCTTTTGTTCTAAGATAAATCTTCAGTATTGCTATTTAATTATAGATTCACAATTTTATTACTTTTAATCACAAAAGATTATTAATTAAACTTACTATTAAATATCAATGACTCAGAAAAGAGATAAATTAATAATGAAAGTTTAATAAGAAAATCAGAAAGATTATCTAGCATAAAAAGAAATACCTCCTTAATCTAATTAAAATAGTGATAATATACTTGATCAAACTAATGATTTAAAATAAAATATTTCATTATTTATTTTTAATGATGTTCTGTAAATTACCTTGAATTCTATCTTATATGGAAGCATGGGATTATCAATATTTTTAGGTAATTTTATGTAGCTACTCTGGGGAATGATAAAGTATTAATTAATTAATATTCTTAAATGATTAATACATTGCAACTAGCCTCTCATACACCATTATTTACAATAAATTACTCAGCAGAGGTTAATGAATTTTTAAAAGCAATATTTGATGTTTCTACTTTTGACCCTATAGAATCCAATCAATACATCCAGAGAGTAAACTATGAATTTTGTAAAATTAAATTTATTTAAATTTATCCTTAGTTTATTCAAATTAGAAGACATTGAAAATTATCCTCCTTATAACGATAGATTTGAGTTTACAGGCTACGACAGCTCAAACTTTTTATATTTATTAGGTGGATTTCCAGTACTTTTTATCTTTAAATATCTATTAATTCTAATAATCTATCTAAGTTTCAACCTTACGATAGTAGCTCTTTAGTTAAAATCTCAAAAAATTAAAAAAAGGTAATATTCCTTATATTATCATTAAAGTTTTAGTATAGGTTTAAGAGTTTACAGTAAAGATTGAAAAAATATCTTATCATGGCCACTCCAATTACATATTTCATAGAGTTAGGTTTGGAGACCATAATTAGTATGGTCATTGTTTATTAGAGTTACAAATTTGATTAAGTATCAGATGATACATGGAGTTATATCTTTTGCTTCTTATTTAATTATAAATTCTCAATTTATAGTTTATTTTAATTATTTGGGATTGGATTGATAACTACATTACTATCCCTACCTTTAATATTCAGATATTATCACTATAAATATCAATCTAGCCCTACTTTGACAATTTATCTCTAAGAATTATCCAAATCATTAAATGAAAAGAACTAAAAAAGCACCAGTTTGTATTGGAGCTTTTTTATTATAAGGAGGGCTATATTCATGCTTGGAGTGTTTGTGTTGTAGGAATATCTATATTTTTAAATTACACTGTTTTATGTAACAAATTATCTCTAAGTTTTGTACCTTCTTAGATATATATTTTATAAACTTTATAAACATCTTTGCACAATTTTCATAAATTAAGAATTATTTGATTAATAAGATGCAGACCCCTGATAGAAAACCTTAACATAGAATTATTAAATGAAATGACGACTTTGTCAATTTCCTACTTATTATCTAAATTAAAATGTTTTAAATGATTTACAGTAAATTTATAATGCTAATGTACACTGATTATGTGGAACAAATTGATATCAAAATCAAATGTGGCTATTTTTTCATAGGAATTTACTTACTTAATATACTCATCAACTTAAGTTTCATACTTATAGACTTTAAAAATTTATAATTATTTAAAATATTTATTTTGATAAAACTTAGCTTTTGCAATTGTAAAATTTGTGAAGTCTATGTTATCTAAAAGGGTTAAAGTATCAATAAGTCGAAAGGAATATATGTCCTAAACAATGAAATAGCTAAATTTTTTATGAAATTTATTAAATATTTCATTTTATAAAAAAATAGAGAATTACATTTACAAAAATTTAAATTGCTTAAACGATTGTCAACCTCCAACTAAAAGATAGTTAACTTAAATAGAGGAAGAAAACTTTTCACCTTATTCGCCCTAAAACAGATATTTCGACAATACCAAGTTTAATATTTTTAATATATTAATGTATATAACTTATGCAGATATTTATTCAAATTTTATGATAGACATATATAATTATTTTATTTTTTAATAAAGAATTTGAGTCTACTGATAAACTATAAACCTATACCAATAAGTAGAATATTAAATATATTATAATTATTCTAAAAATTATAATAAATATCTTTATTTTTAATTAAGATTTCGTAATTAGGTGTTTTTTATGAATGTAAATTATTTTCATGAAATTTTTCAAATTATTTATTGTTCTGACTTTGTGTGAAATTTGACTTAAATTTGAATAAAAGATATCAAAAGATAAAATAGATAAGTCCAACATAAAATTTTTATTTATTTTTCTATTATTTTGACTTCTTAAATAATTTAAACTCATTCAAATTATCAGGAGAAATTAATGTGTATGATTTTGATGAAGAAGATAAATATTAAAGTATCGATAAGAATAAAAATTTCTCCTCTCCAGCTACCATGAAATCCTAATCCCCAATAAATAGGATGAAAAATATAAATCAAAGAAGATCTAATATCAATTCTTTTGATATTATTAGTTCTAATCAATTAGCATTATTTAAAATAATCTTATTTAATTCTATCAATAAAATAGTATTAACATAGGTTTTGAAAATAACGACAGTTAAAATAACAAGGAATTTGTTTTCTAAACATAATTAATTAAATAAAAGTTTAAAATATTTTTAAACCTCACCTGATAAAATATAGTAAAAATACGTCGGATAAAATTTCAATATCAATATATAAAAGATTTAAAAAACGTTCTTCCGATAGTAAAATCGATAATGAACTAAATTTGTAAAAAAAGAAGATTAAAATATAATTATATTGATATTAAATGAATTAATTTATTTAAATTATTAATTTGTATTTATTACAAATAATCAAAAAAGTAATATTTTTCTTATTATGCAATATTTTATTATTACACTATATATTTTTATATATGGTGATTTTAAAAATAATACTGAAACGTTTTAGAAAAAATAAGAGAAATTTTTAATTTTATATATATAACTTATTTGAAAACTTTTTTATTCCTTAATATATTTTTCAATATTTTTATTGCTAGATTATTATTATTATTTAAAGCTTATAGGAAATTAATACTGGGGCTTAAGCCAGCCAGATAGTTATATAAACCCCGTTAGTCAATTAAGAATGAAGATTGGTGATTAAGAATAAAGAAATTAAAAATATATTATTATTGGCGTAAATTATTAAAGTTATGGCTAATTATTAAAACCATTGGCTCGAATAATTGTCTCTATAAAATAAACCAATCAGGGTGCGTAAATTTGTTTTTAGCCTAATTATAATTAATTTTAGCCAATAATAATATATTTTTAATTTCTTTATTCTTAATCACCAATCTTCATTCTTAATTGACTAACGGGGTTTTAGGATTTTTACTTCATACTTTAGACTTTCGACACCGTCAGTCAACCCTCCCTGTAGGTTAAGGAGGTCAGTTCGGGCATCTGGCTCATGCTAACATGCCACCACAATTGGGTAGGCAAGGGGAACACGCCGGAACTCCTGTGTGGTCTAGCGGTCTTGTGCTCTTCTGAATGAATTTTCCTTTTTACTACTATAACTGACTTTCCTATGAATGCTTATGTTTCAGGTAAAACCCCTTCTCAGTAAAGACTTATTGTTTGGCTTTGCTGAGGGGGGAAAACCCCGAGAGATACTCTGCTGAAGACTTCTTATGTAAGGTTGTTCTTACTTTTCATCAGCAAATAGAGTCCAATCTGAGAATCCAAGCGGTTTGTCTCTAAATTCCTACCCTATCCTTGGTGCATTCAACCCCAGGTTACAAGGATAGGTGTATCATTTAGTTTTAACACGACTTATATGATCAACGGTCGACGTTTTTATTGGCGTGATCCCCCTATACCTTGCCTGACGTATTCTGAGGAGGTTCTCAGATCCGGGACTTATCTCGTAAAAGCCGAGTGCCTTCATGGTTTCGAACTCCGGGGTACCGGAATTGGTCGGGATATACTCCCAACATACCAGTAGGTCGTAACTTATTGCTAGATAATAATTTTTATTTCATGAAGAAATTACAATTTCTCAACTGGAATTAAATAAATATTATAAACTAATATTAAAGCCTATTTTTAAAGTTATTCTATTCATAGTCAAAATAAATACTCATAATAGAATAAAAATAATATTGCATTTTATTAAAATTAATAATAAAGAAGATATAAAAGCAATTTCATAAATTTAATAATTGGAGTAGTAACTTAATTATATCATTCTACTAATGTATAATGGCTTATTATATTTTAGAATAATTAGTTGGAATAATATATTTGTGAGCAATTTATTTATATATAAATTGGGTGGGGGAAGTTCCTACACCAAAGATTAAATTTAATTTATTTTCCCAAAAATTATAGAAGAAACATATTAATCACGATTTCTATTTCCCTCCTCTTATATTAAACAAGTTTTTTAAATATATAATTTTTAAAGTTTATAATTAATCCTTGTCTCATTAAATAGTAGAAACTTTAATAAATAACTGTTTTAATTTAAAATAAATGGGATTTCATGATAAACATTCGTATCTTATAGAAGATAAAAGAGTTAGTGGATGAATGAATAAATAAGACTTACTCCTAGTTGATGAAAAGAATATTTAAAAATTGATAAAAATTATATATTTTTAATATATGGAGCAAGAAATTTCCCCTCATAAGTTTTAAGTAGAATTAGGTTAAAAAATATGTTTTAACTATTTCAAACAATTTATTGACGTAATTTTTTTTTCTCAAAAATTAAAACATTCATATATCTATTTATTACAAAAATTCTTTAAAAAATAAATTTAAATCTCATTTGTTATTGTTGAGATTTTAACATAACTATATATTTTTTATGAATATAATAATTACGTTTCATTCAGAGATTAATTATATTTAAAGCAATCAAAACCCTAAAACCCTTTCAGTAGTTTGATTGAGTTTTTTATAAAAGTAGACTATTAGTGCATACTTTATTAGGGTTTTAATAGGGTTTATGTAGGGGTTTAATGTTTAAATGTTAGTAATTTAAGTGAGTATAACAAGCGAGTTTTTTAAATATTTCACACAAACATAAGCTTAGAGTCATGTGGCAGTTCTCTGAATTTTATCTTTCTAAGTTGATGTTTGATTGTTTCTATTGTTTGTTAATTCTCTTAGCTTGGCTTGATAATAGTTGAGTATGCAAGTTCTCTGAGACCTCCATTTATTTTATTTTTCTCGAGATATTGTTTGATTCTCTGCTTAGAATCTCTCTCACCCCTGCAGCTAAAGTAATCGTTTCTTGGCATGTCGCTCTCTATTATTATTACTGCTAGAGCCCAGATATCCCATTAAGTGTCTCCATCTCTCCAATCTTCTCTCTCTGGGAAATATCCAGGAGTGCCGTATACATTTCCTTATGCAGAGGCTTGCACTCTTTGAGCTCTGTTGAAGTCAATAATAAAAACTCTAAGAGGCTGAAAGTTGATCATGATGTTCTCTGGCTTTAAGTCTCTATGAACATAACCAAGCTTGTGAAGCTCTTCAATCCCCTCAACTATCTGCTATACTATCTAGCCAATTTATCTCTGACATCTATTGTCAGATAAGAATTCTCTGTAAGTCATTTCAAGTAAAGGAAGCCTGAAGGCTACATGATCTTTACCAAGTAAAATAGCATCAAGCTAGATGATATGCCTGCACTCATTTAACTTTGCCTTTTAAAGAGCATAATACTCATTAGCAAATTCCATTTGGAACTTGTCATCAGCAAGGAAGTAATTGAAAGGATATATCTTGTAAGCATATTAGTCATCAGTAATTACTCTCTTCTCAACTTTATCTTCAAGAGTAAGGTAGCTTTCTAGGCAAGAATCTAAGTCAATAATTTTTAATATAGGAATCTTCATTGCTTCAATTTTAACCATTATTTTATTGATCTCAGAGACTGGAAAGTTCTTGACTGCTTTCTTCATTTTTACTTACTTCTAGGCTTCAACTTTAAGAGACTCCACTGGGTTTCTTGATCTTCTCTTTTAAAGGAATTTATTACCAGTAGGTTCATGAATAAAGACAAAGCTTTAATTGTGCTTTTTCTTTAAGTGCACTTTGAGGTCTCTAGTATGAGAATATGGCTTCTCACAGACATACTTCCCATCTTTCTTTTAATGCTTGAGATATAACCTTGGCATATCGTTGTGTATATCTCTCAAGTGTCTTTTATAAGTCGACTTGTAAGGGAAAACTTTATTGCATTCTTTGCATTAATAGTCAACTTTAGCTGGAATTTATTAATGCTCTATGGCGGGTTGTTTAACCTCCTCCTCAATTTGCACAGCTTCTTTTGTGACCTCTTACTTAATTTATATTTAAATCTCAAAGCTAGACTGGTCAAAGTTGTCATAAGTAGGCTCCCACTGAGTACAAGCGTCTCTGGTCTCTACTTTTTTTGGTTGCTGGAATGATAATTTTGATTGATTTTACCCAAGTAATGCGGCTCTTCTCAGAAGGTTAGCGCTCATTTTAGTTTGCTGATATATTTTATTATAATAATGATAAATATACCTTGATAAACTTTAATAGTCGAGTATAAGACACTCTGGTAGATTTTCGGCTGAGAGGTTAGAAAATTAAACAACCATAAAAGACTGTAAGTTGACATATTTTATGAGAATTTTATTCGTTTTAGTAAATTAAAATACTCCTAATGAAGTTTTGTTTCTCTAGGAGTTCCTCCAAATCAAGTTTGAACTTAATTTGGAGGTAAAGTTATTAAACATTTTTTAATTTAATATGCTCCTAATTAAGTTTTAACCTTAAATTTTAACTCCTAATAAAGTTTAAACTTAATTTGGAGGACCTCCTAAAATAATTAAACATTATAAGGAGCAATTTAATGGAGATAGAATGATAAAAACGGAAATCAATCTGTGAAACTTGGAGCAAGTTTTTCAATGCTTCTCCGCATATCTTTTCAAGGTTGATCTCCAGTAAATCCTCCCTATTTAGTAATAAGATTTTAATAAACTTAAAATGGATATCCATAATTTTAAATTTCATTAACATTTCTAGAAAGAGGAAGCAAGATGGAGTCTATGAATGATGCAATGAGAGAATTTAATCTCAAGATTTAATAGGAAAATTTCGAAGTAAAGAGGACCTTTATAGATATTTGGTATAGCAAGGTAAGTTCTTAAGTAAGATTAATAAATCCTTTATAGTTGGATTGTTCTTGCCGACTTAGGAGGGTACTAAAATCTCATTCTTAAAAGCCTTACTGAGTGAAGAGAAAAAAGCTTTTTAGTCTAATGAAATTAGGATGATAGAGATGCTTAACTACCCTGAAATTTCAGTAACAAACCTCTATGATGATGCTATGAGTGATCCAGATGTTGCTCTCTACCTTCCTTCAAAGTTGCAACTCTCTAATAAGTTGCTAGAGAGAAACTTTTTCTTTGGTGTCCTTGGAACTCTGAAACCTGAGTACTTAAATGAAGTTATTTAAGAAGCTCATAAGAAACGCTACAGTATCTCTCCTGATGAAAAAGAGAAGCAAGGTATTAAAATTAGCGAGACCTGGCTCTAGGAACTTCAAAAGCATCCTTTCATCTCAAGTAAGCTTAGCCTTCTAACTTTTTAGAGAAACCTGGTACTGCTATTTACTTGATGAAAGAGCGCAGCAAATTAAACAGAGAGAGAAAGTCTCAAGTAAAACATGAATTGAGTAAGAGACTCTTCAAAGATTTATAAAAGCCAGAAGAGATGAACATAGATGCAGGAGCTGAAACTAAGAGAAGAAACATGGGCCCAAGCAAGCCTTAAGAGGAAGAATAGAAAGAGAAGCCAAATCCTTTTACAGGCAAATTTAATATGTGAGCTTATTCATTCGTTTAAATCTAAAACTTATTTATATACACAAAATCTCCCTTCTCTTGCGCATACTTTAGCTTTCTCATCGCTGAGTCTCTTAGCAGCACTCTTAATAAAATCGACTGTATCTATCTTCAAGTCATGCATCAAGTGATAGAGTAGGAGTTTCTTGTAGTGGACTTTCAATAACCCCCAATATAATTCAATTCCATTGAACTGAGGACTGTAGGGAACATTAAATAAAGGTGTTATATTTAGGCGTTCATATTCCTTCCTTGTGTCTTTAGTTTTATGGACAGATAAGTTATCTACAAACAGAATAATCTCTTAGTCGGCGTACTTATCTCTGAGTTATTATAAGAACTTTATGTATTATTCGGTCTTTATTGAGCGAGGGTGGATAACATAAGTCTCGAGGCCACTATCTTCACTTATTCCACCGAGAATAGCATGAGTTTACACGTTGACCTTTTAGTCATATACTTCAATATTGCTATATCTTTGATACCAAGACCTTGATATGAAGGTATTAAACGTGAATACTGCCTCATCAGCGTGTATGAACTTAATGTTATTAGTAATAGCCCTCTGCATTTAATCGAATATATATTTTAAATTATCCTTATAAAATGGAACATTAAAATCAATCACTCTCTTAATGCGATTGACTGTCTTGTAAGATATTCCGTTCTTTTTATATATGTTAGCTATCGATTAAGCAGAGATATGAAGCTCAGGAAATTGGCGATGAAACATCACAGCTCTCTAGGCCAGAGAGAAGTGAGCCCAGTATTAAAGAGTCTTATCATTAATAAGATAATCGATATGATGCTGCTAAAATTTAAGAGGTCTTTTAGGCTTAGAATTAAGTTGCTATTTCTTTAAATTCAATGCTAATAGACAATGAGACCTCACAGTTGCAGTAGATTTATGGAGCAGTCTTGCTATAGATGTGTAATTAAGGATAGGTTTGAGTTGATCACTATAATCATCGCACCATAACGCAACTTAAACAATAAATCAATATACTCAATGTCATAAACTGACCCCAAACCTCGCATATACTCACTTAAATTACTAACATTTAAACATTAAACCCCTACATAAACCCTATTAAAACCCTAATAAAGTATGCACTAATAGTCTACTTTTATCAATCAAAAACTCAATCAAACTACTGAAAGGGTTTTGGGGTTTTGAATTTCTCTAAATTTAAACGAAAAATTGATATTCCTAAATTATCATATTTATAATAATTGAAATGAATAATTTAAGAAAAATTAAATCACCCTTATAAATCTTAATGAATTTGCTTTTGACTGTTTACATATTATAAATAATAATTCTAAATACTTCCATTATCAGTAATAATATTAACCTATTTAAACCTACAATAAATAATGACCCCTGCTTGTTAAGAGATAATCAGTAAAATTTAATCAAAATATCTGGATTATGAAATTAAAGTTACTAATTGAAAATAAAATATTCTTGGTACTGTCTCCAAATAAATATTGCTAAAATACAAAAGAATAGGAAATTATAAATAAGTAAAATAAATAAACTGCCTATAATTCAGTATTTGTAGATTAAATAAGTTATATTAAAGACAAAAGTGCAATAAAAAAGGGAGTATTCTATAATATATGGAATATTATAAACTTTGACTTAATACTATGAAATATATATTATTTTTATTTTTTATATATCCAAAATCATTTGTCATTCCACTGAGACAATCTATTTGTGAAATTACATAAGGATTTTAGTCTGTTATTGAATTTTAGTTTTATATACGTTAATCGTGTATTATTTAGGTAGCACAATTATAAGTCCCTAAATTCTTAAAATTTTAGAAATATATAGATTTTGTGAGAGTGCTGATATATATTGAGGTAAATAAGTATTTTTAAGTTAATATTTTTCAAAAATAAATACTTACTTCATGTTTAATTAGTAAAAACTGTAGAAATACATAGAGAGGTTTGATGGATTGCTAGATCTAAATTGTTCCATTTTAATTAATATTTAAAGAAATATAAATGTATTACGTTATTTGATTAATTTCTATAATTTTTAAATTAAAAAAATTCATGATCGATAATAATATAAAAATACCGAAACAATTTTAAGCCGTAGCTTGAAAAAAATAATTTTAATCAGTCAAAATAGTATAAAAATTGCAAATATAAAAATTCTTAAATACAAAGAAATGAATATAATAGTTACTTGGAAAATTCTTAGTATTGTAAATAAAAATTATGTTTAATTTATTCAAAATCTTTTTATTATTGTGAATTTAAGAATTAAAATATATTTATTTTTGCTGCTAGAGCACAATATATATTAGTATTTGTTAATTAAATCTCTAAATAAAAATTTTATTATAGCAAAATATAGAGTTGAAGTATGATTTTAATTAAAATTAAGTTTCATTTACTCCTAATTTAAAACATGAGTAATTTTTGGAAATTTTTCTATTAAAAGTATAAAATCTTTAAATATAAACACTTTTTATATATAAAATAAATTATTAGACTTAAATAATAAACTATGAATAAATTAACTTTCATTTTAATAGAAAAATAGTTTAATAAATAAAAACAAATTTAAATAAAAATAAGTATTAATAATTTCATTTTTTAAAAATATAATAAAAATGGGCTCAAGTAGTAAAAGTATGAATTTTATCACTTGAGCACATTTTAAATATATAAATATAAAAATCAAACAATTTTTTAAAAATAATTATAATAATGTTTGAATAATGCTTTAATTTATAATTAGTCATATATTTAGAATTTAAATATTCGCGATTTTTATACTATTTTAACTGAATCTTGGAAAGAAAATTTGAAAGTAGCGACTAATAATCTAATAATTAATATTAAATGAACACTGAGCTTGCTTTCGTATTCATTTTGCTATATAAAATTTTCTTTTTTTAATTTTTAAAATTTTCATAGTCAAGTTATTTTGATAAAATTTATTTGAATATTACTAATGGACTAATACTTTGTATCATGCTTTTCTTCGTTAACTCAATACACTGTTTTCATATTTTAATAAGTTAGACTTTATAATTTGAATTTTCTATAGGTTTTGTAAATTAAAATTAACTGTTTAGTAAAAAATAATCGACAGCTTAGGGAAGATATTTCAGATTTAAGTAGCTGCTTTACGGCACAGCCATTATATGCATTTCCATAAATATTAGGAGGATCAAATGATGATACTAAGTTTAATTGTATATTAATTATTTTCATATTTAATATGAACTTTATGTTAAATAATTAGGAGTGTAAAAAGCATCATAAATTAATTATTTTAAGTTTTTTATATCTTATATAATTTTTTCAGATTAAAGAGAATTGAAAAAATAATTTTATTTTTTTAAAACATATTAAGTTAAGGGGAGGATTTATTCAATTTTTATTGAATAATGATTATCAACTAATTTTTTTCTAATAACTTAAGTGTGCTAAATTATTTATTTATCATAAAAAATTTATTAGATATTAGTTTTTCTTATAGAAATTTTGCCAGAATTTTAAAGTAAAATATGGATTAGATTAGTTTCACAGACACATGATTATATTTTTTTCTATTTCATTTTTATACCTTTTTATTATCGTTTATTTAATGACTTTGATAATTTTGATCTGATTTCTATAAATTCGAAAATTACTTTTTTCTTTTACATTAAAAATTGTTAAAAATGATTTTGTTAAACTTATTTGAGATTTATTAAAAATAATAATTATTATTATATAAGAAGATTCAAGGTTAGATATTCCAAAACATTTTAAGTTTATAATTAACCACAATCCCCCTAATATCGTGTAAATATAATTTGATTACAATAAATTAGTTTGTTTTATTTTATATTTGCATGTCCTATGATGAAGCTAATTAGAAACTAATAGTAGCAGGATAATCAAGTTCTCACGATGTAATAAATTCTGGAAACATTCCAATAATTATTAAAATAGACGAACTAACCGGGGGTGTTGTTTGGCACAAGCAAGTTGATTCAAGCTTGTCAAATGTTAGTCCTGAAATGATTCAAGAATCAATAAAACATAAATTTAAAAGTTATATTGCAATAATTATAATTTTGATGTATATTGAATGCTCAATTTAAGATGGATAATAGATGCAAATTTATTTTTTAATTTTTAGACATACTTTATTGGAGTCTCTGCTGCCCCAAATTTTGCAATAATTCTACTTAATTATTAAACAGGAGATGTAGCCCAGGTATACTTTAATAATTTGACAGTAAATATAAAGTTGTGTTTAAATTTATATTTAATAAATAAAATATCGATAAGATAATTTTTTTAATATTAAGTGTTGAAGTGTATCTTTTTTAAAAATTTCTAATTTTTAAAATAATTTAAATTTTATCTATTTATAAAGATCCTTAAAATTAAAAAGAGGAAAAAATATAATAATACATTTTCATTATCAAAGTCAATTAACTTTACTTTAGTGTTTTTTAATCTTTTTTAAATAAATAAATGAACATTTGGGGGGGGGAGGTTCCTGCCTAAAAATTGTTAATGCATTTAAAAGGGAAGTTTCCTGCCCAAGCATAATAAAATGTAATTTTTATAAAATTTTTTGAATCTTTATTACCATTTATGACCAAATTTTACTTATATAAACATCTATTAACTCTCATATCTTATAAAGATTCGAATAAATTCATTAAAATTAGTTAAAATAATATATTTTTAATAGTATCTAATGTGTAATAAGTCAAGGGATAGTTGGCCAAGAAAGTTACATTTTAAGAAAGTAGCTTAATCTAGGGGAAGAGAAATTGAAATAGTGATTAATATGGTTTTTCTATAATTATGGGCAAATAAAATAAATTTCAATGTTTGGGGCAGGAAATTTATCTCCCATACTTTTTATGATATCCAAGTTAAAATTTACATTACAAATTGCTTTTGCTTATTTTAAAATTATAAACATTTAATATTCCCCAAAATAATAAAAATGGAAACTCTCTCTAAAAAAATGACGATATTATTGAAGGAACATATTTGTATTGAGAAAATAAATTATTTAAAAAAAATAAAGTAATAATTATATAAATTAGTGGCAATTTATGCTGTAGAAGCCTATAAAATGTGATACTCGTTCGATAGTGAATTTAAATTAGCTGGACTTTGCTAATTTCGGTAATAATTTATCTCATCCCTGAAGCGAGGTAATCAGTTTTAGTTTTGGAATAAAATCTTCTAGCCAAATCTCTTTACCAAAAAATCGATTTATCGCTCTCGTGATGAGATAAATTATTACCGTCAAAAGTAAAGTCCAGCTAGATTTTATTTTAGATCAAACAATATAAATTTGTATAGCTTTTAATAACATTAACTACCTTTAATTCAAATAACTATTAAATAATTCTTTATAATTGATTTTTCTACTTCAAATAAGTTCCTAAAATATTGGATTAAAAATGGATTAAAATGATATGATATACATTATAACAGCTTATGGGAATACATTTTCAATCGCTGCTTTTTAGCAAACCTCATCACTAAGTATTATTGTACCTGTATATTATAAAGAATTTGGATCTAATAATCATAAATTTTTGGCAATAACAGCTGAATTTAATTTCAATCTTAATCGTATGTATAAATTAATTAATTTTTTATGTACTTCGCAGGCTCTGATGAAAAGTAACCTTGCTTAATCTCAATATAAGCTACAGATGGCTAGGTTTTAAAATCTCTAAGATTCAATATAGAAAACTAATTAACAGCTTAAAATTATCCAATATCAAAACTAAGCATCCATTAAATTAATTAAGATTTATAATAAATATCTTGTATAGACGGAGTTGGTCTTAGTGGCCAAGATATAAACTTTATATTAACCTAGGAACTTGCTGGCAGTTTATAAATCGAGATATTAAAATCATGGAGTTTTACATATACATTTGCAACTTCAATGTCTTGTTTAGCTGTCTCTCTGAATACCACTTACTTCAATTTTTTGTATACCACTGCAGCAAGTGAGAGTGTAGTTAGGTAATGGGGTTTAAGAATTAAATTTTTAAGAGCAATATAATAAACATTATTAACTTAAAACAAAAGCAATTTTACTAACTTTAATGGTAACATATTAATTTTATTTTTTGCTTCATGGAAAGTGTAGTTAACTATGGATTTGTAAAAATTGCAGATAATAATTACCCAGTTGTGGTTACTAGAGTTTAAACATTTATTTTACTTTAAACCAATCACTACTGTGAGTTATAATTAGGAGGTGTTCAATGAGCTATCTACTCTTGCAATAAAATACTTTAATTATCATAGTATATTATTTTTGGGAGGAGTTTCTCGCCCCAAAGGAGGAAGTTTCCTGCCCCATACTTAAAAATATAAAATATTTATAAATTTTTCAAAATCTTTATTACCAATTATGATATAATTATTTATAATCTAGCATCCTATATCATTTCTACCTTAATAAAGATTTCAAATTTATTGAAAACTAGATTATTTATTAATAAACAACAAGTTTCATTGTTTATAATACATAATTAGACAAAGAATAAATATAAAACCTTGAAATTATATATATTATAAAAAGTAGTTTAATATATACGGTTATGTTAATTTAAACTGGGATCTAAATGTTTCTAATATTTTTATTGCCAAAGAATAATAAATTTTAATATTTTTTGAAAGAAGCTTCCAAATGAGCGGGAAACTTCTGTGAAGCAATAAACTTCCCCCCAAATTATTTATATAGTAAATTTAAAAATAGTCAATAAACTATATAATGCTAGTATTTAGTGATTTTGTATATGACAATTCAGTCTTCAATCAAAATCCGAAAACCCCTAAATGAGTTATAAATGTGTTTTGATTGATATGGATAAAGTTGGGGTTTATTGTAATTTTATAATTATTATTAGTGTTACAAGTTCTAAGTAATTCAATTTGTACAGCTATGTACACTTAAAAATTTGATGTCATAAATTATTATTTATGGAGTTTTATGTAATCTTCAATTCTCAATAAGGTTTGTTTAGTTTTATCAAAATGTTCAATTTCTTTAAAATTACTAATTCCATATTTGAAGTTGCTTATTTTCATAATACCAATATAGTTGTTATTTTAGAAGGTACTTCAAATTGATTTTCAACTTCATAAAGGAGTATAATTATTTTTTTTATTTTAAAATTAAATTCTTTAAGATGATTTTGAACTTAATTATTACCTCCTAATTTAAATTATATTAGGAAGTCCTCCTAATTAAATTATTGATTAATTATGTGCTGTTTTAATTGTACTTACTGTCAAATTTGTAAAATCCATTTCTAAAACTTGTTAACAACTTCAATATCTTTTCTCCATAATATACATTGAAATTCTTCTCCTTTTATTCTAGAAATACTTTAATTTAAGATTGACATAAATTTTGCTAACAAAATAATGGGCAAAATGGATAAATTATTATCTAAAAGTTCTCTAATTTCTAATAATTTTGAATATTTTATTAATAATGCCTGAAAAAATTATTAGAACTGTTTAAAATAAGCTTTGAAAACAATTTATCAAATCTATATTAAAGCATATAGTAAAATTAAATAATTATTGAAACTTAATTTTAAAAAATGATTTTGCTTAAATGTGAAAATCATTAATGAATTAATTTTTTGATTCTCAAAAAGGATTGATAAAATTGATCGTTATATAAAAAACTTGAAAAATTTTGAAAGTACTATAATAAAATTAAACATTTCTTTTAAAAGTTCTCAAACATAAATCTAACCATCTTTATACATAGGTAACATAGAGTAAGCAAAATAGGTTCTCCAAAAAATATTTTCTATTTTTAAAATCAAAATGAAAATGATGCTTCATAACCCAAAGAAACCCTAATCCTCAACATTTTCCATATCAATTAAAGCACATACAAAATTCATTAAGGGGTTTTAGGGTTTTGAATGAATAGAATAAAATTTTATATTTTATAGCATTTTTAAATTATAATATTTAAGGTCAACTGCTATTTTTTCTATATACTAGTAAAATAAGCATAATTTTAATAACTTTTCATAATATAAATGAAAGTATATATAATGATAAATATGGTAATGATGCTAATATATCAAATTATTTAATAATAAATTAATTTATATATATATACTTAATCTTTATAAATCTGATTATTCCTCATTAAGAATAATCTAATGTATTATTTTAACTTATGATATTAATAAAATCCTATTTTAATATATATATATATATAAAATTAAAATAATTTTTATTTAATAACAAAAATAATCATTTAATAATTTATAAAACTTGTATAGAATCAATAAAATTTAATATTTTAATATTTGAATCCTTAAAAAATTTAGAACATTAAAAAGTCAAACCATAGATTATGAATTAGTCAAATAGTTAATTATATAATCTTAAAGAGAGTCATTTTATTAATTAAAAATTTAGAGTTTCAATATTAATTCTTAAAATATAGCTTTTATGTTAATTTATGCATAAGTATTTAGCAAATATAAATTATACTCTTTAATTAAATATTTTCATTTATATATTTTTACTCTATTATATTAAAAGTTCTTTAATAGCTAAAAATCTTAATTTTTATATGATAGCTGAATCAGGGAATGATATAAAACAATTGATGAGTCATGTTTTCATAGTAGCCTATACTTTTAACATTTGTGTTATTGTAGGAATACAATTGAAATTGAGAAATTATAATTAAATTAATAAATATTAAATCACATTAGTGGCAGTTGAAGTTGGCCAATTTAAACGATCTAGGGCTCATTCGATAGTGAATTCAAAATTAGCTGGACTTTGTTGCTAGCAGTACTATTTTATCGCATCCCTGGAGCGAGATAACTTGAGTTTAATTAAACACCTCTAAATTCAATAAATTATTCCCTCACATTTAACTCAAGTTATCTCGCTCTAGGGATGCGATAAAATAGTACTGCTAGCAACAAAGTCCAGCTAATTTTGAATTCACTATCGAATGAGCCCAAGATCGTTTAAATTGGCCAACTTCAATTGCCACTAATGTGATTTAATATTTATTAATTTAATTATAGTTTCACAATTTCAATTGTATTCCTACAATAATCTAATTTGGGTTTTCATAGAAACCATACTAATTAATTTAACAAATATAAGATTATTTTTATTTTTTCAATTTGAAATGATTGAGTAAATTATGCATACTACTAATAAGGACAAGAATAAAAGAATATTTATAGAAAAAGAAAACTAAGATTGGGCAGAGATACATTTTAAACCCCTAAAACAGTATAAGATCTATAATATCTTCAACTACTATCTTAGAAAAGCCAAAATTTAGAAGTAAATTAAGCTAATTTAAATCCCTAAAGGATAATAAATTTGAACCTTTACTTTTAACGATTGTTCCAGAAGATAGAAATGAGCACTATCCAACGTATAGGGCAATCTAGGGTTAAAGCTAAGTTAATAATTTACAAAATAACGAGAACGATGATTAATAAATAATTAATTGTGTTTATTTTATAAGATGTAGGTACATCATAAAACTGTGAAAATTCAAATATAGATTAAATACATTTGAAATTAAAAATTGTTTTAACTGGTCAAGTAACATAATATATTTTTATATATCCTTTGTATTAAAATGGTTAAAAAAATATATAAAATAAATATAAATCTCTATTATTTCATAACTACACCATGCTAATTTTTTGCATTTTAAGCAAAATATTTCATTTTTTAGAACTTTAAAATTGCTAACTTTGATTTTAATTTAATTTTACTAATAAATTTCTTTAATTTCAAGTATATTTAAAAAATAGTATGCTGAAACTGTGAAAATTAACAGTTAGTAACATTATTAAATATGTGCAGCAATGATATATTTTGCAACATCATTTAATTAAACAACTATTAATTTTCTAAATTAATAAATGCTTAAAATATAAATTGCAAACTTATTACTTTCATTTTTATTTTGAATTTCACGATTGTTTTCTATTTTATTGATAATCGCAGGTATTCTAATACTCAATAAGGTTTAAAGTTTTAGAATAATTTATAGAGAAATAAAGGATATAAAAACAAAAAGCCTTATAATTCAAATACAGTAAATGATTTATCTTTAATTGAATTTTAATTATATAATAATATAATGATAAAATATTACTTTTATCAACTGGAAACAAAAGCAAAATAGATTTTATGATTGAGCAAATGTCTTTTGAATTTAATTATCATTTAATTATTTTAAATTTAAAACTATTATTGTATGTATACATTTGATTTGGGAAATAAAATTATAAATATATTTAATATAATTGTAATTCGTGGTAGTTAACTTTCTGGAAACCTGGACAATATGGCAATTTTTCGATATAGAATTTATAATTAGCTGGATTTTACTATTGGCGGTACCTCTCTATCGCATTCCTGAAGCGAGATAACTTGACTTTAATTAGCCATCAAATTAAACTAAACATTCACCTAAAATTAATTTGATGGCTAATTAAAGTCAAGTTATCTCGCTTCAGGAATGCGATAGAGAGGTACCGCCAATAGTAAAATTTAGCTAATTATAAATTCTATATCGAAAAAGTACCATATTGTCCAGGTTTCCAGAAAGTTAAATGCCACGAATTCCAATTATATTAAATATAATTATAATTTAATTTCCCAAATTAAATGTATTCCTACAAAATTGAAAGAATACATTCGACTTGGAAGTAATATTAAATGATTTGATCTTAACTTTAATTCATATAATCCTTGACTTAATCATACTCATTTGAAAACTGAATAAAAACTAAATTCTAGTAATAACTATTGATGAATATGCTTTAACTTATTTTTAGTGGGAAAAAATTCCTTATGCTTATCTTTAGTTGACTTTATAAATATTAGTTTCCTTTGAAAATTTTCAAGAATATTACCATGAGTGAATTAATTAATGCTGAAAGTAAATAAATAATGGGGGTTAGGCAAGCCAGATAATATCATATTTTGATTTTTTGGCATCTATCTCAAATTTAATCCAAGGCTAATTGATTATATTAATTGATTAGGATCTGATCTCCCATGAATGTAACTAATTAACATTTAATTTAATAATTTTTCTATATTAAATATCTAAATAAAATGTACTCTCAGTAATAGATTTTATTTAATTATCACTTTGATGGGGATTTAAAGCAGAAGATTATAGACCGGGAGATAAAAGATATCAAAATTAAAAAAACAAAATATTAAAATTAAGAACATAAAAGTTATACAATATTGCAGATTTATGCATTTAATTTAATTAAATATGAGTTATTATAAATTTGTAAAATATAGCAATACTCCCTTATAATATAATTATGCATTGAAGGTTTTTTAGTTGATTACATGTTAATTATTAATATTATACTTGAAAAAATGAGGAAACAAATATATCTATTATTAGAAATAAATTGTTAAATCTGAGGTATTAACAACAACCTAAAATTTTGTTGAGCTCTCTATGAGTTTACAACATAACTAGCCACCTGATTATTTGTATTAAGATTAAAATCGCCGATTTGTTATTAGACATTTTATTAAATTTGTAATTAAAATTTAAAGTTTATTTAAAGATTGGATGTGAATCTAGAAAAATTGTTTTATTTACCCTTAAAAGTTGATTTCTTTAAAATAATGAAAGGATAAATTTGTGTGAATACTTTAATGCTCAAAAGTTTTCCGCATAAAAATAATTAATTTCATTAATTTTATTGTGATATACATAACATTCATTATATCATAAGGACTATTTTAAATTATTTATAATGTTATTGAGTTATGCATTAACATAATTAATATTAATTTTTATCGGTCTAAGATATGAATTTTGAATAAGTTGTAAATAATGTAAGAAATTTTGCGCTATCTGCCTAAAGTTCTGCAATAATCTATAATTCAAAATAATGAATATTTATTTAAGAAAGAAAGATAAAATTAATTATTTATTTAATTTAATTACCAAAATGCAATAATAATTATGGAATATGCTATAATTATATTCCAAATTTGTCATTTTTTTAGAAAATATGCAGTATGATTTAAATTTTAATGGAGAATTATTATTAAACCTAAGTTATTAAATTTTAAACAAATTACACATAAAATCGAATATGACTACATTGCCTAATAATTTCTATTGTTGAAATCAAAACCCCAAAACCCTTTCAGTAGTTTGATTAAGTTTTTGATTGATATAAGTAGACTATTAGTGCATACTTTGTTTGGGTTTTAATCGGGTTTATGTAGGGAGTTAATGTTTAAATGTTAATAATTTAAGTGAGTATAACAAGCGAGTTTTATTTATATTTCACACAATAATAAGCTATGACTCATGTGTCAGTTCTCTGAATTTTATCTTTCTAAGTTGTTGTTTGATTTTTCTTTAAGTACTTACTTAGTTCTCTTAGCTTGGCTTGATAATCCTTGAATATGCAAGTTCTCTTAGACCTCAATTAATCGTTTATTTATCTAAAAATTGCCTGATTCTATACTTAGAATCTCTCTCACTCTTACAACTAAAGTAATCGTCCCTTGGCATATCGGTCTCTATTATTATTGCTGTTAATGCCCATATATCTCACGCTATATCCCCATCTCTCCGATCTTCTATCTTGGGAAAAAATCCAGAAATGCCTCGTACGTGTCCTAGAATATTGGCATCCACTCTTTGAGCCCTCTTGAAATTAATAATATAGACTCTTTGAGGTTAAAGGTCCATCATTATATTTTCTGGCTTTAATTCTCAATGAACTTAACGAGTTTGTGAAGCTCTTCTATTCCCTCAACTAACTGTTGTACTATCTAGCCAATCTACCTTAGGCATCTGTTGTCAGATAAAAACCCTCTGTACGTCATTTCAAGGAGAGGAAGTCTAAATGCTGCATGATTTTTTTTCCAATTAAAATGGCATCCAAGCTAAATTATATGCCTGCATTCTTTAAATTTTGCTTATTAAAGAGCATAGTATTCAATAGCAAACACCATTTAGAACTTGTCATCAGCAAGAAAGTAATTGAAAGGATAAATTTTTTAAGCGTAGTAGTCATCTGTAATAACTCTATACTCTATTTCATCTTTTAGAGTGAGCTAGCTTTTCTAGGCAAGAACCTATGTAAATAATTTTCAAGAGAGGATTCTTTAAAGCCTCGAAATTTTACCATAATTCTTTTTATCTCTGAGACTGGGAGGTTCTTGACAGCTTTCTTCATTTTTACTTACTTCTATATTTAATATATTTAAATAAATTAGTAATAAATAAGCATGTATAAATTGTATATTATCTTATTTATTTATAAAAATTGTAAAATTTTTTATGAATTAATAAGATAATAAATATGATGTTGCTTAAATTTTAAAGGTCACTTAGGCTTAGAATGAAAATGCTACCTCTTTAATACAATGCTATTAGACAGTGAGACCTAAAAGTAGCTGGAGATTTATGGAGCAGCCTTGCTATAGATGTTTAATTAAGAAAAGGTTTGAGTTAATCACTATTATCATCGCTTCCATAACGCAACTTAAACAATAAATCTATAAACTCACTGTCATAAACTGACCCCCAAAACTCGTACTTAAATTAATAATATTAAAACTACAAACCCTATTTAACCTTTATTAAGAATTCGTTAATTACAGCCTTGTATCAACCAAACAACTGAAGGGGTTTTGGGGATTGTCTCCTGAATTATTTTTAGAATGGAGGACCGACCATGAGATAGCTTTATTAAGTTGGATATTTGCGTTCTTGCAACAATAATTGTTTAATTCGATATTTCAAGAAATGAGTTCTACAGTTGCATAGATAAAAAAATTTAAAGCAGAGAATACAGCAGTAAGACTATAATAATATAAATGGTAAAATAAGTGAAAATGATTAGTAAATAATCATAAAGCCTAACCATAACCGAACATACAATAGACTAAATTGAAAGTTGGATAGGAATAATTAAGTTTAGATATTTGCCTCATAATGCCAAATAACTGTTTAAGTGAATTGTAAAAAACACCTTTAATACAATCTAATTTATATTTAATTTAAATGCTTTTAAAGTATGCTCTAATTGTCTACTTTTATCAATAAAACTACCGAAGCGGTTTTGGGGTTTTAAATTTTATTATAAATATAAATAAATTATTCACTCTAATATATGTAAAAATACAATTCTAATTATGTAAATGTAAATAATTAACTAAAATAAAATAAAATAATTTTTTTAAAAAGGAATTCTATTTTTATGAAACAAATTTTGTTTTATATATATAATTATATCTCAAATCCTACAATTTATTCACTACAATTATAATAAATATTAAAAACTAATATTTATACCTATTTTTATTTATTTATAATGTTTCATTACTAAATTACATACTCATATAATTGCATAAATAAATAATATTACATTTAAAATTATTTAAAAGCAAGTTCAAAAATATAAAAAAGAGAAGTAACTTAATTATATCAGCTGCTAGTGAATAATCGATTCATAAATATTTAAGAATAATTAGTTTGAATAATATATTTATGAGCGCTTAATTAATTTATAATTTTAAGTGATTATAATGTAAATATAGAAATTATTGACCTAATTTATCTATTGTGTTATTTTAAAATATATTTTTTATTTTACATATTCTTTAAAAGAGACCTAAATATTTATTATTGGAATCAATTTCAAATATAATTTAAACTAAAACTTCATTTATAATGGTTGAGAAGTTTGCAAAAATAGAAAATTGTATTGTGATACAAAATAAATTTGATTTAAATATTGTGTAGTAATTATGTATATAGAGCAAATTCCCATAAGATAACTGAAATTTGATTTTTCAAATATTTAACATTATATTATTTTATATAAATTAATAAAAATTATTTAAGTAAATCACCCTTAATAATCTTAATAAATTTGATTTTGTCAGTTTATATATTATAAATGATAATTCTTAATACTTCCACTAGCAATAATAATATTAAGCTATTTAAACCTATAAATAATAATGCCCCCGTTCTTTATAAAAGAAAATCAAAACTTTTAATTGAAATACTTGCCTGATAAAAAGAAAATTCATTAATTAAATATATAAATATTGTAGGAGAAGTTGCTGTGTTACTAAAAGAAAGTTAAAAAAAAATTTATTAAAAATTATATTTTATACAACAGTATCGAAAAATTCTTAATAAAACTAAAAATTTGTTAAAATTTCTATATAGTAACAAAATTCTAGTTGTAAATGATAACCTAATGTCTCAAGGAATTTATTTAATGCCATTCTATATTAAAAAATACTTTGTTATTAAAAATTCTTATTTTATTAAACTTATTATCAAATTCTATTTTTCTCAATAAAATTCAATGAATATAACTAAAGGACTTATTCTATTTCTAAATATGTGCTTCTTTTTAAGCTCAATTAGCTGCTTTAATTTTATAATAATAATAAATTATGCACTATGATTTTAGTATTATTTTGTAATTTGAAATAAGCTGTTTGAGAAAAAATAATCGACAACTTTTTGCAGATGTTTCAGATTAAGGCAGTTGCTTTACCGCACAACCTTTATATGCATTTCCATAGATATTAGGAGGCTCGAATGACGATACGAAATTTACTTGCATTTTAATTATTAAATCATACGAATTCATATATTAGGATTTATATGCTAATTATCTATGAGTGGATAAATCTTGTTCTTAATTATTTATAATTTAGCTTTACAAATTTTAATATAATAAAACTGAATAATATTATTTATTTTTTTAAATACCTCAATCAACAAGAGGAGTAAAAATTAAGTTAATAAAATTAAAAAATAATAAGGATTTTTTCAGAAAATTTTGTGGTAAAATTTTTTATTCAAGTAAATTATCGATTAAATTAATATCAATATTTTATAGAATTTAAACTTATTATTCATTTTATTAATCATATATTTCTTAGAATTTATATCCTAAATTTATTATTAAAATTATTTATTTTAAACTTTAAAAAATGATTTGTCGGTAATTCTTAATTACTCTCCACATTTCATTTTAAATAACATAATTAATAGTTTACTATAGTAATTTATTTTTTGAAGATACGATTTAACCCCAATACCCTCTTAAATTGTATTATGTATAATTAGAATACAATAAATTTAATTTGTTATATTACTAATTGCATGTCGTATGACGAAGTTAATTAGAAATTAATAGTAGCGGGATAATCAAGTTCTGATGATGTTGTCGATTCTGAGAAAACTCCAATAATTATTAAAATAGACGAACTTACTGGGAATGTTATTTGGCACAAGCAAATTGACTCAAGCTTGTCAAATTTAGATATAGAACTTATTCAAGAATCAATGGAAAATATAATTTAGAGAATTTAATGAATATCTTTTTATAGAATTATCTATAGAATGCGCAATATCAGAGGGCCAATAGATATAAATTTTATTTTTATAGACATACTTTATTGGAGTTTCTGCTTCCCCAAAATTTGCAATAGTTCTCCTTAATTATTAAACAGGAGATGCTGCCTAGGTGTACTATAATAATTTGGGTAAAATAAAATAAAATATGAATAATCATTTGTAATTTAAAAAAATTTTGGAGTCTTAATTTTATCATGGCATTTTTAAAAAAAATTAATTAAAATTTCCAAATATTATAAATTAAATATATAAAATAAATGTAGAGTGTTTTTACAGTTTTTTAATCAATACAATTTTAAATTTAAATCATGATCTAATTATACAGTTTTAAGTAGTATAAAACTCTTATAAAATCCTTGGTGCTTTGATTAATACGGACAGGCCTATCATAATAATTGGGAAGAAAGATTGACTTGAAGATCAATTTTGAATTAAGTGCTGACACCTGAAAGATGCTTGAACAATATCCTGTCAACAGTACTGGGTAGAGTTTCAAGTCTAACTACCACCTCGAAGTACTTCAGCAGCCATATATTATAAGCCTGTCCGAAAAGATCTAAGAACCAAGGATTTTTTAATAATTTTAAATACTAATGAAAGTATAATTAGATCATGATTTTAAAAATAAAATTTATAATCATTAACAAAATGTACGAAACGCTCTACATATATTTTAAATATTTAGATTTCTAATATTTAGAAGTTTTAAGTAATTTTTCTAAATTTATTCCCATATATAATTAATATTTATACAAATACAAAAAATATAATTTACTAAAGTTAAAATATTTTTTAATTAAAAATGAGGAATAAGTATAAAAATATAAATTAATATCATAATTAAAATTTTAATGAAATGTTTAAGTATTTATTTTTTTGTAGTAATTTTTTAGTGATTTAAGATATTAACAATTTATAATTAAATTTATTTTTTTTATAAAAATTACTTTACTTTTATATTTCAAGGTAAATCTTAATTACTCCCAAGAAATAATTGAAATGGAAATTCACTCTAAAGAAATGACGATACTATAGGATTAAAAATGGATTAAAATGACATGATTTATATAGTAACAGCTTTGGGGAATACATTTTCAATAGCTGCTTTTTAGCACACCTCTTCACTAAGTATTATTATACCTGTATACTATAAAGAATTTGGATCAAATAATGATAAATTTATTGCAATCACAGCTCAATTTAATATCAATCTAAATCGAATGTAAAAAATTATTAATTGCTTTGGGTGATGTGGTCAATTGCTCACTCCTTCAACAATTCCTCACAATAGTAACTATTGCTCACTGTACAACATATTTCATGTCTCTATATGATAAAACATGCAAAATACAGAAATTATATTGACGGGATTTTAGGAGTGCAGTTGCTTGTATGGCTATGCGATTCAAAGTTATTGCAGGCGTAAAATTAATAGTCATCTCGTAAGAGGGGGTTTGAATGAAATCAATGCCCTCCTCAAAACCTTATTGACCTCTTTTGTCAAAAAATTTTATGTATTAGTTATAAAAATTAATCCTTAAAATATTTATGCATTGTTTATGTTAAATAACTTTATATATATATAATTAACGGTCATATAATTTCAAAATATATATTAGTACATTCCCCATAAAACTTCTAGCCACTGCATTCCTATACTCTGAATTGTTATTTATTTATTTTGCATATTTTATCATATAGAGATATGAAATATAGTGAGGTTTTGCTACCGACAGTGAGCAATTTTTACCATAGTAAATTATTTATAACAAATTGAGCAATTGAGCAATTGAATATACCACCCTTTAATTTTTTAATGTACATAGCTGGCTCTAATGAAAGGTTACCTTATTTAATCTCAATATAAGCAACAGATGGCTTGGCGTTAAAGTTTCTAAGATTTGATATTGAAAATTAATCTTCATCTTAAAATTATCCAATATCAAAACTAGGCATCCATTAAATTAATTAAGATCTATAATAAATATCTTGTGTTGAGGGAGTTGGTCTTAGTGGCCAAGATATTAACTTTATATTAACCTAGGAACTTGCTGGCAGTTTATATATAGATATAGTGAAATCATGGAGTTTTACTTATACATTAGCAACTTCGATGACTTGTTTAGCTGTCTCTCTAAATACAACTTACTTCAATTTTTTATATACCACTACAGCAAGTGAGAGTGTAGTTAGTTAGGTAATGGGGTTTTAAAAAAATATTTTTAAGAGAAATAAACTTAACTCTTTTTGCTTAATATATCAAATTAACTTTAATGATTAATTACCATTTTATTTTTTCTATGCTACATGGAAAGTGTAGTTAACTATGGATTTGTGAAAATAGCAGATAATAATAACCCAGTTGTGGTTTCTAGAGTTTAAACATCTATTTCATAAATTAGTAATACTCTCTACCCTAAAAATTATTATTAGAATTACATCATAGTATTTTTATAAATGGATTCATTAACTCATTAGGATCTAAAATATTTGAAATTGGATTGACTACAGCTATAAATATGCAAACATATCCCCATTAAGTTGGATATGTTAAACTTTTATTCATATTTGAAAGATTATTAATATTTTAATTATATATTTACCAAGCATCCCATCAACAGTTTAGAAACTTGTCTACAGTATACTACTCAATCAATATAAATTAGCATGAATGTTTAAACGTCTTTTTCATCAGGATATATAAACACATTAGTAACAACTTTGCCATCTTCAGTTGATTAAAATAATAAGTTAAGAATCTACTCTCACGGATCATATTATTAAAAATAAATTGTTTATTTTTAATCATATACAGCTGGTGATCCTATTGAGATGAGCACTTCATCTCTATTAAGTCTGGATCAAAGTCATTTACCATCTCCTCAGTGTGAAGATATCCCTTATTATATGTTTATAAGATTCTGAAGAATAAATAAAATTTTTATAAGGAATCATTAGCACTCCTACTTTTGATACAATATACTATATAATTGGAGAATCTTATACAATAATTAAAAATGGCTTCTCGTACTCAAGATCATGTTCAGAAACATTAGTCTGGTCTTACAGTGCTACACTCACAAACGGAAGTGCATTACCTAGCTTTATTCAGTTCACAGGAGTTCATCCTTAATTAAGTTTTTCTATAAGTACCTCTGATTTAAGTTATGCGTCATATTATTTTTAAATCCATTGATGATATTAAAAAATATTAATGCAGGAGCAGCATTCAACATTAAAATAAGTGGAATCCTAAATGGTTTAATAGGATCTTAAACTTATTTAGATGTTTTTGTATTCAGTAACTTAATTCCTATAAATGAAAGTCCCTTCTTTAAATTAAATATTTAAGAGCTTTCCTAAAGAGTTCTCTAAATAAACTTGTATCAATTTTATAAATTTTATTAAAGTATCATATAATTTATATATTAGCTTATTATCTCTATTCTTATTTTTTTAGTTTTATTTATGAAAAATTTCAATTGCCATACCTTTATTTATTTATTTATTTATTATTTTAATGATAATAGAATATTTTAAAAAATCCTATTTTGATTGCATTGAGATTTTTCACTTAGTGATAATATGAATAAATATTATTTTTATATTCTACAAAATAGTTAAGACTTTGAAGGATAATTATTTATGGAATAATATTATATTTCCATATCTAAAATAAGTAAGTAAACAAATTTCCTTACTTTTTATTTTTAAAGGAGTGAAAAATGTAAGGAAGAAGCAAAACAATATTTTCACGTTTTTTTTACCTAGATTTGACTATTTATTGTAGTTTTTTGTAAATAAATTTACTTGAATTCAAAACCCCTTCAATAGTTCCTCAAAAGTAGTTTTAGAAATTCTTTTTGATTAGGGTAATGTAGAAAATATGGGTTTATTTTAGTTCGGAAGCATCATCACTTTCACTTTAGTTATGAAAATATTAAAGTTTTTTATGATCATTTTTTTACTCAGCATTTTTATAAAAGAGAAGATAAATTTGAGTTATATTTTTTCTACTTTATATTTATTTCATTAGTTATCATAATATATCGTTTTTATTAATTTAGATGATTACATCATTTCTAAAAATTGGCATTAATGCAAAAATGTTTTTGAAATTTTCATCATAAATGATTTTCATATTATATTCAATACTTTCCATTCTCTTACCTTGAGTTCTTTATTGACATATTTTTATGAAATATAAATGAATTTGGTATATTAGTAAAATTTTAATAAAAAATACACATAAAATGAGTGATTTAGAGGTGTTCGATAGCTTAAATACTGAAATGTTTTAGTTATCAAATTTTCATAAATGGAGATCAAACTAAAAATTTGTATTTCTAATGTCACTTAAATTTTTAGATACCTATTAAATATGGGCATTTTATAGGAGGTTAACAAATTTCAGAGATGGATCTCCAATTTAACCAATTAAATTCCATTATCTTAATCCTAAATATATTTAAATTTAATTAGTACTGGTACTAATTAGTTTAATTTTAATTGGTACCAAAACTTAATTAGTACATAGTTTTAAGCTAATGAGGTAATAGAAAAGTTCCAATCTAGTTAAAAATTTAATTAGAACCATGTAATAAAATATTAAAACTATATTAGTCCCAAAATGATTTTTAAATAAGAACTTTTCAGAAAATTTAGCTATTTTAATTAAATAAGTAAAGCAAACAACTGATGTTCTATCATTTAAATTTCCTATTGGAATAATCTCTACATTACTTTTTACTAAAATGTTGTGATGATATAATATAAAAGAATAAACATCGCAACTATAAAAATAATAAATTACATTAGATCTATACAACAAAAATGAAATTAATCAAAAAGAAACCCTAATCCCCAACAATACCCTCATCAATCAAAATACTTACAAAATTATCAAAAGGTTTTAGGGCTTTGATTATGAAGTTGTTAATTTAGCTACTTTTACTTATTAAAAGATTTTTTCTTTTTTTTATTAGTTTTATAATTTAATTCACTCTATTATCAATATTTGTATTTCATTAAAGCTCAAATAACACAAGATATTTTTATTTCATAAATAAGTAATGGGAAAAAAGAAGTTTCTCATTCAAAGTGTTTTCATTGAAAAACTGTGTATTTAACTCACCCTAAAATTTTACGAAAAACTATTTTAATAAAATTCTTTATCGAAAAACTACCAAGATCAATTCAAATCAGTACTTAATAGTTGTCTTTTTATGATCTACCTCAAACATATGATCCAAATGGAGATCTTATAATAAATCTTTTATATAACATTTAATATAAATCTTGTGTCCATCTCATTAGAGCATTAATTTGAAAGCTCTCTAATACCAATCTTTATCTAATTATAGGGCTCAAAATTATAAAATTGTATATACCTTTATTCTAATATTTTACTATTTTTTTATTTTAATTATTTCAAAACTAGTATTCAATCCACAGATAGCTGATATAGGAAAATACAGTTTCATAATAAAGGTTTAAGATGACAATTAGTTTTTGCCTATGAATAACCAGTATATATTCAAAGTTGTTGTTGTGAGGCCATTTATTAGAGATCAACAAAAGCCTAACATTACAATAGTTTAAAATAATGAAAATATGCATCAAAATTCAACAACATATTTGCAAAATATATTTAGTACTTTCACGCTTGAAAGCTTGACTTTCAGTAAAATCAGCTCTAATGGGTAGCTTTAAAAATTAAAAGTATTTGTCTTATATTAAATAATTATTAACATAGAAATTTAAATATCAATCTAAGCTAACAATTACTTAGAATGGAGGTTTATTTACAAATAATAAGATTAAGTTTTTACAACATTTTTTAAAGTTTACACTTTGGTAAGAAGATTCTTTTTAATTGGAAGATGTGGAATGGCATATTGTAACATAGTCTGATAATTTCCTTTACATTTAATTGGACTTTTTTTTATTAAGTATTAATATAAAATTCTTTTTATTCTATCACAAAATTAATGCTAAATCTATATTCAAAAATTTAATGATGCATTTTAAAAATGCTTCGTGCTTCTGGAGAGCTTTATATAAAAGTTAAAATACTTTCTAAATCTCAAAGTGTCTCCCTTAATGTAAATATGATCAAAGAATCTTGATTAAAGATCTAGGGAAGTTTTTCATGTCATTAGATGATGAGGGAATTTTACCAGTTTCATCACCTTTTTAAAATATATCTCGCTTTTACTGTTAAAAGTTATTACCATAACATCTTGTTAGAGGAAATATCTAATCATTGTTTATCGTTGCTCTCATCTTATTTTTAGAATGGAAAAAAATTTTATTCTACTTTTTTTACCAAAAAAGTCTCAGCCTATTCCAATAGCTGAACCATTAGTATAAGCCTTTTTCACATGGTTTCCCAATTGTATTGAAACCTTGCTAATTGGATTTTAAGAATAAAGAAATTTACTTATTTTAATATTAGTTTTTATAATTAAGTGTTCTGACCGAGACCCCCCCTCCTACCCCCCCTCCCCCTCCCCCCCCTCAGCCGAGACCTCCCCTCTTCCCCTCAGCCGAGACCCCCTCCCCCCCTCACTTTATTGTAATTTTTTGATAAACTTATTTTTTACTCAAATTAAATTTCTTGCCCTGCGGGCTGCTATTACCATTATATATATAAATTGATATCTTTCACTAAATCCGCGACCTTTTGACAACATGCTCTCATAGGGAAATAATTATAATTACATTCCTTTTGACTTTCATTAGTAATAATATAATTTTCATTGACACACAATAATATGATAAAAATTTCTTACAACTTAAATCACTTCCATTCGACTAAATATTAACAATTAATATAATAATTTTCCAAATAATTTTTCTTCTCTTTATTTCATTATGAACAATTTTAAAATTATTTTTACTTTATTTATTATATTACAAATAAAATCTTTTTGGTTAAGCTTAGTTTTAGAAAAGTTCTAAATAATTTCTTATGTTTTTGATTACCATAAAAATACATTAATGAATAAAAAAAGATTTTATTTGTAATATAATAAATAAAGTAAAAATAATTTTAAAATTGTTCATAATGAAATAAAGAGAAGAAAAATTATTTGGAAAATTATTATATTAATTGTTAATATTTAGTCGAATGGAAGTGATTTAAGTTGTAAGAAATTTTTATCATATTATTGTGTGTCAATGAAAATTATATTATTACTAATGAAAGTCAAAAGGAATGTAATTATAATTATTTCCCTATGAGAGCATGTTGTCAAAAGGTCGCGGATTTAGTGAAAGATATCAATTTATATATATAATGGTAATAGCAGCCCGCAGGGCAAGAAATTTAATTTGAGTAAAAAATAAGTTTATCAAAAAATTACAATAAAGTGAGGGGGGGAGGGGGTCTCGGCTGAGGGGAAGAGGGGAGGTCTCGGCTGAGGGGGGGGAGGAGGGGGGGTCTCGGTCAGAACAATTAAGGATAAAGAGTGGAATTCTTTGAGGTAAAATCCTTATTAAGTAAAAATAAATATAAATACAAAGAACAATCAAAATTAATCTAAAGCCTTATCAGTGCCTGAACAGAATTTAAAACCAAATAAATATTTTTATCTTGTAATTTTAAATTAAAGATTTTTACAAAAAGCACTAAAACTCATAATTTTGGCATTATGCTTTGACTTTATATATATATGATTGAGACATGGGAGTTGATAGGCAATTTCTAGTTACTAACAGAGTCATCATAAAGACATTAATATCGATTTCACTCTTCATTTGGTTAATAATTACCATAAACTAGTTCACTTTTCATCAATTGCTAGTTATAGAATATGAAATAAAATTTAACGAAAAAATATCACACTTTTATTCCTAATGTAAGAATCCTCAATTACCCTTCAAGAAGATGAAAGATGTCCAATTTTAGGAATGCTATAAAACTTTATGAGAGGCAGTGATTTGACATTTGTGCTATACTTTTTATTTTTTTCAAGAAAACAATCGTGCTATATAAACAAAAATAAACAGAGTTAAGGAAGAGTAAATTGTTTTAATTTTTACTTATAAAACAAATTAAATAATGGCAATATTGATTTTAAGAACAAAATTATTTTAAAATTTATTTTCCTATTTATCTTGCTAACTTTACCCTTAATAATCCCGCCATTGTTGACTAATATTATGTAGTTTTGGAGATTAAAAAATTTTATGGGGTTTGTATGAATTTTATATCAATTTATCATTCTTAATAAAATAAGTATTTATAAATTTTGAAACAAAAAAAGAATTAGAGAGAAAAAATTAATTATTTACTTATTAAGAATTTCATATAAAAAAATCTATATTAATTACGATTCGAAAAAGATTTATTGGTGGATTGAATATTATATATTTAAGATTAGATTAGTAATTTTATAAATTTAATTAACATAATTTTTTTATGAAATCAAAGTTTAATAAAATTTTCACAATTTAACTCATTATATCTGAATTTAATAGATTGACCAAAATAACTTGTAACTTGCAACCATATATATATATTTTAATTTTTCACTTGTAAAATAAAGGGCATCACTTCTCTAATTCTTGCTAATTTTAATTTTTAACAAAAATATCTGAGATCTTCAAAATTTTATACCTTAAAACTTACACAAATTATAGTCAAAAATTATAATTCAATTTATATTTCTCATGCAAAAGGTTAATGCTTATAAATCATGAAAATTAAATAAAAGTTTTTATGTTAATTTTATTTAATAATTACGATTAATAGATTCAAAAGTTTACAAGGTTTTAAATGACAACAATTTTAAATTTCTTATTCTTTAATATTTTATTGTAAAACAATCAAGAAATTGAAATGGTGACTTCTGCATTTTTAGTTTGTGTTTGTTATTTAAATTAAAAAGAAATTGTAGTAATATTTACTTATTAAAAAAAGATAGCCCTTATTAATAAGCAAAATGTTATTTACTTTAAATTAAGTAATAAACTATAATTTATAACTTTAGAATGACAAGTTAGGCTCATCAATAGCATATTTTCTTTTAATGTCAACTCGTTAGCAATTTTTTTAGAAAATACAATCTAAAAATTATAATTTATTTTTATTTTATTGCTTTGATTTGAGTATGAGTTGAATTATCTGCAATTAAACTTCTAGTTAATTATGCAAAAATTATACATCTCTGAGTTTTAATATACTCATTATACCAAAAATTCTTTTATTGTAATATCAAATTTAGGGATCTTTTAATTTTTTGTTGATGAATTATTTATTAATTTTATTTATCTTTTGACTTCTGCAATAAATGGTTTACTTACGAGCAGTGTCTTTTTCGATGGGAAGTTTCCATCCTCATATATAAAAATATTAAACTTTTATATACTTTAAAAGACCTTATTCATAATTTATGATAAAGTATTGCTTAATTAAGCATCCGTTAACTCTCATATCTAGATAAATACTCGAATAAAAAAAGCATTAATTATTAATTAAATCAGTAAGTTTATAATAGTTTCTAATCTCTCATTAGACAAAGGATAGTTGTAAAATTTGAAAGTTATTTGTTTTACTAAATAAAGGGGAGGGATATTGAATAAGTGATCATTAAGTTTATTCTATAATTTTTGGTAAATAAAAGAAATTTAAATGTTTGGGACAGGACACTTCCTCCCTTATTTTCTATATTATAAAACCCCATAGATCAATTAAGAAGCGAGGATAGGAGTTAGAACAATTAGATTAAAAATTAATTTTAATTGGCTAATAATATAAATAATTTGGCTAAAATCAAATTAACACACCCTGATTGGATTATTTTATAGGGACAATTGATCGAGCCAATAGTTTTAATCATTAGCCCAAACATTATAATTATACGCCAATAATAATTAATTCTTAATTTAATTGTTCTTAACCCCAATCTTCGTGTCTTAATTGATCTATGGGGTTTTATATAAACTTCATATATTTACAATTTTTAAGATAATAAATTAAAAATCTTTGGTGGAATCGGAGCAAGTTTAATTTTTGGTCAGTTTCTGTAAGCCCTCTGGAGTATGATAAACAACTTGTAATTAATCACGCATACTCCTCTCTTTAAAATACCCTATACCTCAGATATAAAGGACTTCTTAAGAGCAATATTGCAGGTATACATTCGAAATTGGGAAATTAATTTAAATTAAATTAATTATAAATTAAAATATTGGCTGTTAAAATTAGCCAATATAAACGATCTTGGATTCATACATAAGAGAATTTAAAATTAGCTGAACTCTAATATTTGCGGTATTTTTTATCTTATCCACAGTGCGAGTTAACTCGATTTTAATTTGAGAGTATAATTTATCGAATTGAAAGAAATCAATTAAAGTCTAGTTATCTCGCTCCCTCGATGAAATAAAATAGTTCCGCCTTAGTCCAATTAACTTTGAATTCTCTATTGAATAAGCCCGAGATAGCTTTAATTGGCTAACTTTTTACTGCAAATATTTCGATTTATCATTAATTTAACTTAAATTAATTTCCCAATTTCGAGTGTATTTCTACAATATTTAATGTGGTCACTTTTGATCCAATTGACACTTCAACTATATAGCAACGAATAATTAAAATTTATTTAAATAATTATATAAAAACGAATGATCAATCTATAAAGTGAAAGTAATTACGAATCTTATAATGATAGATTTGAATTTACAGGATATGAAAGCTCAAATTTCATATACCTTATTGGAATGCCTCTGATATTTTTCATTATTTATCCCTCTCTACTACTGATATACTTTATTTTTAATTTCCTTAAAGTAAGAAGATTTAAATCATAATTAAATCTTTTATGGAACAAAATATATACAAATATTTTAATTATTTTTAAATGAACTAACTATTAGACTATTGTTTTCATATATAATTATTATCTAATTATTTATTTTTAAAGATTGAAGTATTTAACAAATAAATTGAAAGAAAACATAGGATTAGGATCGATAATAAGATTTTTCATGGGTTTACAGCTAGAATCATCTATTGCATTTGTTGTGAGTATTTTGGATATTTAATTAATAAGCAATGGTGACTATGTCTCACTGATCTTTAGTTTTATATTTATTGCAGGAAATTTGGCAATTAACATACTACTGCCCATCTATTTTCACAGCATTCAATATGCTTTCAGACAGACGCCCGATCCCCCCGCACCACATTTCTGGTAGTCCCCCTATCCCCCTAAGTGCACTATTGATATAAAAAGAATTGTGCTCAGGGTATGGATAAATATCCTATATGACATCTCGACCTCATGACCCTATTTTTTATTTAAAGAAATACATAAAAATTTTCAATTTTTTAAAAATACTGTTTTATGATATTATTTCTATATTTTGGTAATATTCACTTTGTCCTTTGACGTTTAATGTTGAATGTTTTTTTAAATAAACGATGATTGAATATTTTTACTGAGCTAACTATAAAAATATATTTTTAAAAAAATTCTTAATTATCTTCATTTAACATAATTCCTAAAAATAACCTGATAGGTTTTAATAGCAATTTTATATGGGTTAATTTTAAGAATTAAAAACAATATAGTTATTTCAATAAACTTTAATATATTTTTATTATAAAACTTTTATTTATAGATTTAAGTTCAGTATCGCAAATATAAAATCTATTAGATATATTCCTATCTTATCTAGAAATACTTTCTGGTTTTATGTACACACTAAAATGTCTTTGATATCTGTTATGAAAAAAATGCAGATAATTTTTAAATAATGTAACAATTTAAAATTATAAAAGGAAAGCAATTTCCTAACAATATCGTTCTTTGAAATCAATATTATTTTAATCATAGTCCATTTTTAAAATAAAAAACATTTAAATTAAATATAAAATTTATATCGTTATAGGACCTATCGTCTAGATAATTAGTCGACTGACCAATTTTTATAGGGTTGGGATTTGAAACCCAGGAGTCTGTAGTGTATGTACCTAGTAAAAAAATGCATGGGCTACATGTTCGAAGCTTTCATTACGTGAAAAAGGGTATCATATGACACGGCTCGGAAATATGGACCGGTTATGTGGATGAAAGAACCTGAGTTTGTACGATAGTTTTGTTTAGAGGTGACCAAACATGATGCTTCTGGAGAGGAGATCGGGAGGGTGGCTAACCTCAAGAATTATTTCCACTAAATATTAATTTCCAAGTAACTTAACTAACTAACTAATTTTTAAAATGAGATTTGAATAATAGAAATATGTTCATTTTTAGCCAAAATTATTAATCTATATTCATAATTTATTCTATCTTATTAAAACCAAATAAAATTATTAAAATAATCTTTTAAACTACTTTTTGGATTAAGTTGAATTAAGGCGGATAAAGACATGTTTTTTAATTAAAACAATTAAGCTTATTAGTTATCTCAGTAAAAAATAATATACATGATTGTCAAATAATAAAAAACTGAGGCATATATAGCATAATTTAGAAGTACTAGTGAAAAAATTGTAAGTTTTAATGTATTTTCTTAATAAAAAATAGGGAATTATGGTCGAGATGTCATTAAGGGGATGGAATCAGACCATGAGAACAAATTATTTCAAATGAATAGGGGTATTTTAAGGGGAGGAGGGGAGATAGGATCTTAAACGGAACAAATATGATATGAAAAATTAAAAGGCCATTGGACATTTAAAACATAAAATTAAAAAAAAATGGAATTCATATTTTATTATTTTGTTTTCTTAAAAAGGGATTAGATTTTGAAAATTATATTATTAAAAGATAATTAATACATTAATTTCTGTAATTTAACTGACAAAATATATACATATTAAAAATGATGATATCAATAATAATAAGTCTTAAATTTTTTTAAATATTCTAAAATTATATTTTTTTTGTGAAAATGAAATAAAATTAAAATAAAATTTATTAACCTCAGTTATGGTTTCGAAAATTGTCTCCTAACCCTATCAATATTATACCCTATGATAGCGCATAAAAATGAGACGATGGGTGTTATTGGTAAAATAAACTCATATCTCTTCCTGGGAAGATTCAGGAATCTTTTCATTATTAAAATCCAGCTTAAATTGAGGGATCTACTATTTATATTTGAAATTTTAATCAATTTGGATTTGATAACTGCCATGATTTTAGAATTTAATTAATTTATTTTAATATATTTCCCTAATAAAATGTACTCCTAAAAAACAGTATAATTAATTATTTTATTTTTTTTAATTTAAAACAAAACAACAATAATAAATAAGCTTATTAATCATTTTAATTTAATTCTTATATTTTATATAAAATAGGTATTTGTAAAAAATTAAAAAATTATCTTTATTTATTCCTATAATTATTTTTAACTTCAATACAATATTTAAATTATCTAGTATTATGTAAAAAAATTTTGAAAAACTTTTGCTTTAGATTTAGGGGACTTGGTGAAAGTATTTATTTTTATTTTTAAGTGCTTCGAGATAAAAGTGAAGCAGCTGGACTATTTTATGGAATTTACTATTTAAGAAGAGTTTTCTTCATTGCGAGTGTATTTCTACTGGAAGACTATCTCACTGCCTAGATATAGCTCTTTATTCTATCAAATATATTCTACATTATCTATTTAATCTATAATTGCCAACAATTTTTATATTTTAGATAAATAATTATACTTTCGGCCAATCACTGTGTGCTACAGTCAGGAAGTTTTTAATGAGTTATCAACTCTGGCAATAATTATACTCTTTTAAATTGAATAATTTAGTAAATTATTAGAACTTAAATAAGTTAATAAGCTACATAATGCTAGTATTTAGTGACTTTGTATATGATGATGAAGTGAAAATAATGATGAGTCATGTCTTTATAATAGCTTATACCTTGAACATTTGTGTCAATTTAGTATGGATTTTTATAGAGACCATACTAGATTTTTAAACTAAAAAGCTCTATATTATTGAATTAATAAAACTTTTAAAAATACTATTGATAAGGACAAGAATTAAATAATATTTGTTCACCCCGAGGTACCTCCCCCCACCCCTCCCCAGTCCCAAAACCGAGGTACCTCCCCCCTCCCCCCACCTCAAAAATGAAGTTCCCCTAATATACTCAATTTTATTGAAAAAACATATTCCCAAGGTCTGAATCTACTTACTTCATGACATCTAACTCTCAATACAAATTTTACTCATAAAATGACATAAATTTTTCAAAATTTATGTCATCATTTTAATTGCTATTTTAATGTTATTTTTAATTTTTGGCAACTCTCATTACGTTCGTCGACTCTTTTAGAGATATACTCCCATAGGAAAATATATTTCAAATAAGATTATATTACTAAGACTTTTTGAAGATTTTATAAAATACAATGAGTTAAACACATAAAAAATTACAAAACTCTTTTTCAACCTAAAACATTTTCATTTGATTAAATAAAAAATTAACATGAGTAAATTTTTCAAAAAATAATTTACAGCATAGAATTAAATTTATAATATCATAATTTACGAATAAATTGAAAAATGATTATAATTTATATATTTATTATTATTTTATTATGGTAATCTAAGCATAATCATTTTTCAATTTATTCGTATATTATGATATTATAAATTTAATTCTATGCTGTAAATTATTTTTTGAAAAATTTACTCATGTTAATTTTTTTATTTAATCAAATGAAAATGTTTTAGGTTGAAAAAGAGTTTTGTAATTTTTTATGTGTTTAACTCATTGTATTTTATAAAATCTTCAAAAAGTCTTAGTAATATAATCTTATTTGAAATATATTTTCCTATGGGAGTATATCTCTAAAAGAGTCGACTAACGTAATGAGAGTTGCCAAAAATTAAAAATAACATTAAAATAGCAATTAAAATGATGACATAAATTTTGAAAAATTTATGTCATTTTATGATTAAAATTTGTATTGAGAGTTAGATGTCATGAAGTAAGTAGATTCAGACCTTGAGAATATGTTTTTTCAATAAAATTGAGTATATTAGGGAACCTTCATTTTTGAGGTGGGGGGAGGTGTGGGGGTAGGTACCTCGGTTTAGGGACTGGGGGGAGTGGGGGGGTACCTCGGGGTGAACAAATATTTATAGAAAAAGAGAGCTAAAATTGGCTTAAAATATATTTTACATCCATAGAATAGTATGAGATCTTTGATAACTTCGACTCTTATCTCGGAAAAGCATAAAAATATAAGAAAATTATTCTAATAAAAAACTTTAAGTGATAATAGATTTGGACATTTTTAATTGACAATTGTACCTGAGGATAAAAATGAGCACTTTCCTACTTATAGACCAATTTAAGGCTAAAGTGGAGATAGTACATTACGAAATAATGACAACGATGTTTAATATGAAGTTTAATTTAAATTATTTAATATGCATTAACATCATAAAATTGCGAAAATTCTAATAATAGAAGGTAATCTAGTAAATAATTAGGTTTACAATTTCATAAAAGCTAATCAAAAAGAAATAACATATAAAGCTTTGAATTAAACCCAGTAAATGATTTATCTTCAATAAATCCCATTTAATTTTTAAATATTAAGATTATAACTTTATAATTATCTTCTGGAAAACAGAGTAAAATAGATTTTCAGAAAGAAGAATTGTCATTTGAGTTCAATTATCGCCATTAATACATTAATTTTAAAGAAATATTAGAGGAATTAATCTTATTGAGGAAATAATTTTAATTTTGAAAGTACCATCCTCTCAAGACTCTACGCTGATAGATGTGGTAACAATCTGTAAGGCTCTAGAAGCACTTAGTTTGGTAAAGCTCGAAATTATGTGGATATCGCATATAAAAGTTTCTTAACTGACACGTTTAAAGTGAGTAATTGGAGTCCAGTGGCAAATTGTAATATCTCCTCAGGAGTGTCTATTTAATATTTGTCCTCATAAAAATATCAATAATAAGAAGAATATTTTTACTTTTAATCGATTGTTACCATTATAAGATAGTTTCGATGTTCTTGATGGTTGACTAATAAAAATAAGATGGCTGTTTTTAATGCTAATATCATTTTATTTCATTGGGCAAGAGAGATAAAATGAATTTATTATCTTCAAGAATTACGTTAAATTAAAAATCTCATTTTTCAACGACGATTCATTAATAATGTCCTACTTAGATTCTAAAATCAGCAAAAAAGTGAATTATTATTGAATTTTAAGCCTATTTGAATGATAATTAATTTTTGTATTTGATTATATATTTATATTTGAATAAAAGAATTTCCCAAATAAAACATATTACGCTCATATTTATATTAAATTATCACTTTGATGAAGATTTAAAAGCAAAAGATTACAGTCCTGAAGCCAAACGCTATCAAACTTAAAAGAATATAGTATTAAAATTAAGTACCTAGAAGATTCATAGTATTGCAATTAAATGCATGATAATTTAATTATATTTAAATCTATCGCAAATATATAGTTATTGCAATACTTCATTATAATTTAAATATGTATTTTAAGTCATTTTTAATTAGTAATATTCTTTTTTCTTCTATTCATATCATACTTATTTAATCGAATTAACATATAATTATATAAGTTTTGGAAGAAAAAATATGAAATCAAACAACCTGGTGTTTAAAAATTTTAATCTCTTAGAGTTCTTGCCTCGACCATTCAGTTAGGGATAAAAAATATAAATTAATCTTGATTTAAGTATCATTTTAAACATGTGATCATTTAATAGAAAATTAATTAAAAATTAAGCTTTCAATATTTCAATAAATTTAGTAATAAGAACTTTATCACACTTTAATAAAATACATTATTGTTATATTCTGAGTAACTTAAATTTAATTTTGTCACAAAGTACTATTTTAAAAGCCCTATTAAATATTCTCTTAATTAAATAAGTTATAAAACCCCATGATTTTTTTAAGAATTAAGATAGGGGGGTATTTATAAATAATCAAGAATTTAATTTATATTGGCAAGAATCGATTAAAATTAGCGTAAAAATAAATACACACACCCTGATTGGTTTAATTTATATGGAAAATTATTTGAGCCAATAGATTTAATAATTGGGCTAATCATTAAAATGTTACGCCAATATAAATTAAATTCTTGATTATTTATAAATACCCCCCTATCTTAATTCTTAAAAAAATCATGGGGTTTTATATTAATTTTTTCTTTTAATTAAATATGAATTTAAGGGTTTCAAGGCATCGGGATTGAGTTTGATGCATAAAAAATCAAAGTGTGAAACCATCTGATTATATCTAATTGGCTGGCATAAGTCCTGGCATTATTATTATTAATAATAATTTAATAATAATATATATATATTGAGTTTAATTTAATTTAATTTTACCGTACCACGATATGAATTTTGAATAAGTTGTTAATAATGTAAGAAAAATTTCACTATCCGCATAGAGTAGTGCAAGGATCAATGAATCTAAATATTGAATATTTATTTAAAGACGAGTTTACTATTAATCAAATTTCTATTTAAAGTTACAAACATTGATTTGACTTATGCTAAATGTTATTTTTTAATATATACTTGTATATGAAAATAAAATTAGAAAGTTGAAAATAAATATCAGTATAAACTTAAAAATAGAAGTAATTATTTAAATTAGGTTTTAAGAAAAGGAAACTGAATACATAGAAAATTGAATACGACTACATGCCCAATAATTTCTATCACTGGAATGAAACTAAGCAATTCAAAGTAGCCATATATTATTTGTAAAATTATTAACCTTAGCCTAAAATTACTCTCAAAACTGAAAAAATGAGGTTGCGTAAGTATTTAATATTTGAACTCTAAATTGTTTCTTAATTTATGGGAATGAGAATATTGAACTCATAAACTTTAATTTTAAATAAATTATTTAGAGGCTTTGATTTTACATGGGAGCAGAGGATCTATTAGAGATAACGAAGAAATCGAAGATGCTTTGAGAATGGATGATTAATACGATTTGCTAAGTGAGATAATAATTTGACTGAAAACTTTAGTAATTAAATTTTATTTTAAAATGAAAAATGTTTTGCTAAATTTTATACGATTTCAATAATTTATAATCTAATAATAAGTTAATTAGATTAAAGGGAATTATATATTGAATTATTAACTAAAATATAAAATTTAAATTTAAAGTTATTAAGTTATTTGTAATTAGCTTATTTGAAAACCAAAACAAAATTGTATTTGCTCGATTCAACATTAGCTGTACTTTAAAATTGTCTCTATTGCATCTCCGGGCGAGATACCTTGATTTTAATTACGATATATTTGTTAGTTTTTTTATTTGTAATGTTTATGCTCGGTTTAATCCGCTTTAGAGATTCTATAGAAGGTAGTGATAATATTAAAGTTCGGTAATTTTATATTTTCTTTCCAATAAGTACTTTATTATAATTTAACTACAACTATTTACTACTAATGCTGAGCACCATATTGTTTAGGTTACAAGTAAGTAAATTATCTGATATTTAAACATTTACTTTAATTAATTCAAATTCAAAAATATTTCTTGAATAAAATTGTATTAATCTTTAAACTTGTTATAAAATAGACTTTCCTAAATATTTAAAACTAACATTGAAACTTATTTTTATTTATAAAAATATCCATAGTTAAATAAAATTTCCATAATTGTATAAATAATTTTATTTACATTTATAATTATAAAGAAGATAAAAAAGCAAGTTCTAAAATTTTATAAGTGAAGTAAATAAATTCTATCTACTATCTGTGTTAAACTCTAATATTTTTTTAAAGAATAATTAAATTGAATGATATATTTATGAATGATTAATTTATTAATAATTTAAGGAGTTTTAGGAAAAAATTAAATTTTACACATATCACTATTTTTACAAATATTTTAAATTGTTATTATTCTTTGAGAAAACAAAATTATATTATATTGAAGTTGTTTTAAATAAATGAATAAATATCAAAAAAAATTTTAAGCCTAACTGGTAAAATAATTAGAATACTATTTTTAGATCTATAATAAATTTGTTTTTAAAAATATTTATATTGAGAAATAATAAAAATTAATTTAAATTAATTCTTCATTTTTTCATTGAATTATTGAGGGAAGTTTCGTGCCAAACATTAAAATTCATTATTTGCCAAGAATCAATGAAGAACTTATCAAATCTTACTCAATTTCCTCCCCATAATGAGCAACATAATTAATAATAAATTTTAAGGTTTAGAATTATTCCTTGACTTTACTAATAAGAACTATCAAAAAAAAATAATCTTTAAATTTATTATAAATGTAATATCATGAAAGGAATAAAATATTTGTAGATATGAGCGATAATGATGAATGTTTAAATTAGCAATTCTGTCATACATTATGATTTTTATATAGTGGTAGTGTAATTCTTCTATAGATTTATTTTATAAATAAATTATTTAAAACTAATTTGAATAATCACCCTTAATAATCATAGTAACTTTGTTTTGACTGTTTTCTTATTAAAAAAGTTAATTATTAATACTCTCACTATCAATAATAATATTAAGCTATTAAAATCTAGAAAAAGTCATGTATACCTATTTAAAAAAAGAAAATCACAACTTTCTAATTAGAAACCTGATGGAAAATAATATACACTTATTTGATTTGTTTTATTCTTATTTGGTTGCTGTGTAAATCTTTAAAAAGTAAAAAAAATTATAGGAAATAATATTTTTATGACAGAATCAAATGCATTTTTATAATCAAGAACTCGTATTATTTGATTAATTGTATTATAATTCTACTTTCAAATGATAAGGCTAATTTTTATAGGAAGCTATTTAACTCTTCGTTTTATTACATTACAAATTAATTTTGTTAGATAAAATTCATTTTTTTATTTACTAAGATTATCAATTCTATTTTAACAGTTCAATTTAGTGAATATAACTAAGGGACATATTCTATTTCTAATTATATGCTTCCTTTTGAACTCAATTAGCTGGTTTAAATTTATTAATTTTTGTTTAAAATCTATTAAATGTATAATCATATAAGCTGTCTAGATTTAAGCAATAGACATCTTATGGAATATGTTTCAGATTTAAGCAGCTGCTTTACGACACAGCCTTTATACGCGTTTCCATAGATATTAGGAGGCTAGAACGATCATACTATGTTTACTTGCATTTTAATAATTTAATAATAGGAATTCAATCAATATTATCTATATCCTAATAATTGAGGAGTGGGATCTTGTTCTGAATTTCATAAATAATTTAAATTATAAAGAAAAATTTAGTATTATTGAATGATTTCTTACAAAATACATTTTATAAATTCCTCAACCATAAAAAGGAGTAAAAATTATGTTTTTCAAAAGATAATTATGAAAAGTAATGATAAAAATATCTCTAGTGAAATATTTAATTTAAATAAATTAAATACTAAATTATGTCCCTAATAAACATTATTAAAAGTATCAACAAAATTTCTTAGGATAATCTTTTAAATTAAAACTTTTTTTTATACGCTTTAAAATATAATACGACTTTGATTTATTTTTTACCACTCACAATTTATTTAATTTAGCAATATTCATATTAACTATAGAATATGTATATTTTGAAGTATAATTATAATCTAATTTCCACCCCTTAAACCGTATTTACCTTAATAAGGATACAATAAATTAATTTATTCTATGCATGTGTTATGACGAGGTCAATCAAAATCTAATAGTTGCAGGATAATCACGTTCTCAAGATGTTATTGACTCTGGAAAAACTCCAATAATTATCAAAATTGACGAAATAACTGGAGGTGTAGTCTGGCACAAGCAAGTTGATTCAAGCTAGTCAGCTGTAGGTACTGAACTGATTCAAGAATTAAGCAATATAAAAACATATTTATTTTAACAAATATCTAAAGAATGCACAATATCAGAGGGATAATAGATTTACATATTTTATTTTTATAGACCTACTATATTGGTGTATCTGCTTCCCCAAATTTTGCAATGATTCTTCTTAATTATTTAACAGGGGATGTTGTTCAGGTATACTACAATAATTGTTTAGGCACTCTTATTAATTATGCAACTTATAAGCTTATATCTTTAAAATTTTAATACTTTAGGGCAATTTTTCACCTTTGTAAGAAATCCTATTTTAAATAAATTATAATTTTTTATTGAGTTTAAAGAGTTTTATAATTATATAAGTGTATGTATAACAATTAAATGAAGAATTTAGATTATAATTATTGTTTTAAAATTTAAGAAAAAATGTCTCTATTATTATAATTTTTTAAGTTTGCATTATAAATTGAAAATTTTTCTCTTTATCCCTTTAAATTAAATTATAGTTATTCCCTAAAATAATCCTAGTGCAAACACACTATAAAAGAATGATAATATAATTGGATTAAAAATGGATTAAAATGATATGATTTATATGGCTACGGCTGAGGGTAATACATTTTCTATAACCGCATTTTAGCACAACATTTTGTAAAGTATAATTGTACCAGTATACTATAAAGAATTTGGCTCAAATAGTGATAAGTTTAAGGCAATCACAGCTTAATTTGGGTAATGATGTTCTTTCCTCTCATGTTGTCACCTAAATTTACAGATAATTAAGTTTTACATGAACAAATTATTATTTTCTTTTTCTCATATTGACAAATCTCATATTTGACATTCAATAATAGATTTGAAGTTTAGACCCATATTATGAAATACTATTTTAAATTAACAAATAAAATCTTTTAGTTGAAAAACTTTATATTTTCCTGAATTATTATATTAATCGCTTTATTCGCAAAAGATAATAGAGAATTAGATTTATTTGTAAATCTTACAAAACAAATTTTCTAAAAGCTTATCTAATTTAAATACTTTAATATCTGAACGCATATAGTTATTTAAAATATTCCTTTAAAATCAGATTCATATTTTTATCAAAATAAAAAATTCAATTAAAATTAATAATAATAGAGAATGCTAATTTTTGTTCTTTGCAAGTCTTATTTATAAAATTTGCACTCTATTTAAAATATTATGTCAAAATTGAAAGTATTATTTTAGCTTAATCAATGATCATTTATAAGTATAATAGATTTCTTTTTAAATTTCACACATTATAATTATTGATTAAGCGTTTGTTTTTTGGGAATTAAAAGTGCCTATGTTTCTCATTAAGTTATGACTCACTATAATTATGATTTAAATAAATAAATATTGCTTTGTTTATATAAAATTTGATGTAATTCAATATAGTTGTAAAATCAATTAAATTTATTTTGCTCATTATTCTTAAAATAATTACTTATTTTTTTGGTAGTAAAATTATCATAAACAAATACTACATCAGATATTAATTAGCTTGATTCTCAATTGTATCATAGAAGTAAAAAATTCTTATATATATAAATTATATAGTACAAAAAATTAAATGATTTTAAAGATTTTTCATTTTAATTGACTTATTATTCGTAATAATTATAATACAAAAAGCAACAAGAATTATTTATTCTAATTTATAATTAATTCACATAATCACACTTAAGTGCAACATAAAAAGAGAAGGCTCATTGAATCATACGTAGGTAGTAGCAGTTCCTGATACATTCAAATTTAAAGAATATTTCAGAAATATAAAAATTGATCTTCGACTCAAATTTCTCCTTTTTATTAACTTAATTGTTTGTTGAGAATTTAATAAACAAATTATGATTGATAAAATGCGTTTATATTGCTTAACTTACCAGTAAGCTTATCGTGGAAATATTTATTCTTAAGATGACATACATTTTTTATAGTTTTACTTTCAAACTTTGAATCAATTATCTCTTGAGAAAAAATGTTATTATACTATTAAAAGAATCATGGGTTATATTTAATTTATAATCAAGTTAAAAAATTGAGAAGAAAAAAATATGATTTGGTTGTATATTATATTTTCTTTCTCCAAAAAATTGATTAAATTTAACTATACTACTGAATTTACTCAAGGAACATGCACATAAATAAATTTTGCCATAAAAATAAGAAGTAATTTTCATTTTTAGGCATGTCAAAATTAAAAAATAAAGTGCTTACAGATTATTTTTATCTTTATGAATGTTCTTGATGGTATTAATTAAGTTTATGATTTTTTATATTTAAAAAAAATCTTTTGAAATGTAGATATCACATGTGAAGTCTAAACACCATTTTAATGCTGGGGACGTTAGTACCCATTAATTCAATACAAATCTAAATCGAATGTAGAAATTTATTTATTTTGTATGTACATAGCAGGGGATAATTAAAAGCTTCCTTTTCTAATCTCGTTTAAAGCTAGTGATGGATAAGCCTTAAAATTTTTAAGATTCAATATAAAAAATTAATCTTCAACCTAAAGTTACCCAATATCGAAATTAGGCATCCATTAATTAAATTCAGATTTATAATAAATATCTTGTGTGGACGGAGTTGGTGTGAGTGGCCAAGATATTAACTTTATATTTCAATCCCCAAAAAGTTTTGATTTATGTATTAGTGATTCGTTTTAAGAGTTTTACAAAATCTATGGAAAAATAAACTACGGAAATTTGAATTTTATTTATGATGAGAAATATTTAGTCTTTCTTCTTAAACTTCGGTGTGTTACGAGAATTAAAATAGACTAAGTTAAACAATTATTAATTATGCAGCAACTTAAACAAGGGTACTTTAATACGAGATATTACTGCCTGTTAACAATTAGTATTTTAGCTGTAGTATTTGAAAATATACAACAACAAAAACAAAAATTCCTCCCAGAGTTAATTGACTACACTCCCCACTCAGAGATTCATGAAGTATTTGGCAGACTTTTCACTTGACCAACGAGCACTGTTATGATTAATCGCAAGGTTCCTAAAATGTGCATCTAGAAATACTAAACTAGATTACTGTAAAACCAATAAAATAATATAAAGAAGACTAATCCTAGATAAAAATAATTTTAATTGATGATATTTAAAAAAGATTAATTTAATTATTTCATCCTTTATGTAAATAAAATGTAGTAAGTATAAAAATTTAACTTATTATATACAATAAATTTTATAGTTTAGTGAATCATTTGTGACTAATTGAATTATTTTTTTAATTAGAAAATTTTTTTTAGTACGAGAACTATTTTTATCAAATTAATATTGTTCTATAGATTAGCATTACCTACACATTATAATATTATATAAGTTACCCATAATAATTTTTTAATATACTGTAAATTATTATTGACAATGTTATTGAATAAAATAAGTTTGAATATTTTAATGAAGATTTATGGCATAAATGCTTAATTTAAATTTTTCCTTTGGAGGTGTAGCTTTAAATTTTTTCTAATATAGCCTTTAGGAAAAAGGTTGAATATTATGGGGTTTTGGGGTCACCTTGTTGCTTCCCAATAAAAAGAAATCGATAGATTATTCAATCTAAAAGGATATGTATAGGTTGTTTTTATAATTTTATTAAAAATTGATGTTAAAAGCATGTTTTACTTTTGATCTTTGCAATAAAAATTATATATAAGTCCCCTTTGAAGGATTTAAAATATAAGAAAAAGATGTAATAAAAGAATAAAATACACATCAGAAATGTTAATAGTGATAGTAACCCATTATCTTCGATATTCATTAGGAGATATGATTGATTAACTAAAATGAGCAGAGTGACTCGAGAAATATAAATAAGACAAAGAGATAAATTCGATTGATAGTTTATTCATAAAAATTATAAATTAAATATAAAAAAAACATCCGTTGTTTTAATAACTCAATCCACTTAAACATCTAATCAAGGGATCTTGGGTTTTTATTGACATAAGAGCTATCTGGAGGTTTATAAATCGATATAGTGAAATCATGGAGCTTTACCTATTCCTCAGCCAGTTCTATGGCTTGCTTAGCAGTTACCCATAATACCACTTACTTAAATTTTTTGTATACCACTACAGCTACTGAAAGTGTATAAATTAAATAGATAATTTGTTTTTATATCAAGCTAATTTTTTCACATTTCATTTTTTTTGCCAAATTAAAAAATGTCGTTAATTATGGATATGTGAAAATTTCAGATTATACTAGTCCATTAATTGTCATAAGAATATAGACATCAGTAACTTAAATAAGTAATACCCTCCAACCTAAGAATAATATTTTATATTTAGATTTTTATTTTATTTTTGAATGGATTTATTAACTCTTAAGGATCTAAGATTTTTGATATTGGATCAACTACAGCTATAAATATGCAAACTTATCCTAAATAAGTGGGATATGTTAAACTTTCAAATATATTTAATATCATAATAAAACTTACAATTATATATTTAATAGGTATCCAATCAACAGTTTGGAGACTTGCTTACAGTATAGTCCTCAATCATTTTAAATAAGCATGACTATTCAAACGTCTTATTCATCAGGATATATTAATACACTAATAACTACGTTACCTACTTCAACAGCTTAAAATAATAAGTTTAAGATCTTCTCAAGTGGATCATTTTATATATTATTATAATTTTTTATTAAAATTCATATACGGTTGGAGATCCTGTTGAGATGAGCACTATACCCTTGTTAATGATTGACAAAATGAACTTGCCTTCCCCTCAATGCGTAGACATTCCTTATTAATAAGTGTTCTGACCGAGAACCCCCTACCCCCCATAAAAAATATGTGACCCTCCCCCCCATTTATAATAAAATTTTTCAAATTAAATGAAAAACATATTCTTATACTTTGAGTCATGCTCTATCTTAAAAAAATCTTGCCCTACTGGCAGCTACTTTTATTTATTATTTTATTTGACAAGCATCACTGCTTCAGTCAACTTTTATTGATACTTCCTTGTCTAGAAAAACACTACAAATGCAATTTATTTTTGAGTGTCATTAATTTATTTTAATTATATCTATTCATAAACTTACAAAAATTATATTTTATTGATTTTTATCTCTAAAATCGTCTTAATTTTACAAAATTCTATATAATATGGTAAACATTTTTACTTTTGTAAATATTTAACTTCTCAGATCTTAAATAATTATGAAATTAATTCTAAGCTTGAGAGTAATTTTTTTGATAAATTATTATAAAAAGTCTCAAATTTTTAAATTCAATGAATTCATTTTATTTTTTAGAAAGATAGGTTATGAATTTCATTAATTAACAATGAATTAAATTCATTTTTTTAATAAATTATATTAATTACCTTTTCTTTAGGGTCTATACACAGTTGCATCTAATTTTTAAAATATAATCCCTCTATCTATTATCTGGGAAAAAATAAGTTAAAAATAATAATTCTAAATCTTAAAAGAGTTAATCATGCCTCAAATTTCTAGAAAAATTTTTTCTTATCAATATAATATTATTGAATACTTGAATGTATTATTCGGTAAATTTCTAAATAAACTTACTTGTTTTAATTCTGATTTAAAACATTAATTGAAAAGATAATGAGATAATTTTCAGTATTTTTTATTCAAATTGGAAAAACTTAAATATATTGAGCTAACATATTTTGCTAAATCTCTATTGTATTAAGTTTTTCTTTTGCAGTCGATATATCGACAACTTAATGAATTTATAAAAATATGCTTTTGAATTAAGGTTATAAATATATTTATATTAAAAGATTTTAAAAAAATGAATAAACTTTTTTATTATCAAAATTTATAAGATTAATTATTGTTTAATTATATATGATTAATTTCATAATTATTTAAGATCTGAGAAGTTAAATATTTACAAAAGTAAAAATGTTTACCATATTATATAGAATTTTGTAAAATTAAGACGATTTTAGAGATAAAAATCAATAAAATATAATTTTTGTAAGTTTATGAATAGATATAATTAAAATAAATTAATGACACTCAAAAATAAATTGCATTTGTAGTGTTTTTCTAGACAAGGAAGTATCAATAAAAGTTGACTGAAGCAGTGATGCTTGTCAAATAAAATAATAAATAAAAGTAGCTGCCAGTAGGGCAAGATTTTTTTAAGATAGAGCATGACTCAAAGTATAAGAATATGTTTTTCATTTAATTTGAAAAATTTTATTATAAAGGAGGGGGAGGGTCACATATTTTTTATGGGGGGTAGGGGGTTCTCGGTCAGAACAAATAATATCAAATTACTTTCTGGATTTAATAATTATAATAAGGAATCATCAGTGTCCCTACATTTAATCCAATATACTATATAATTGAGGATTCTAATACAGTAATCAAAAATGGCTTCTCATACTCAAGATCATGTTCAGAAACATTAACTTGGACTTACAGTGCTCTGCTCACAAACGGAAGCACCTTACCTAGCTTTATCTAATTCACAGGAGTTCATCCATAATTAGGTTTCTCTATAAGTACCTTTGATTAAAACTATGCGTTAAATTTATTGATAAATTTCTATATTAAATTTTATGCAGGTTCCATTTTCAATATTGAAATTAGTGGAAATCTTAATAGTATTAAATACGCTACAACCTACTTAGATGTTTATGTGTTCAGTAACATAGTGCCAATAAATGAAAGTCCCTACTTTATTATAAAATTTAGAGATGTATCTTTAAATTAAAAAAACTAAAATGTGTGATAATTAAGAGAATATTTTTGCAAAAATAATTAAACTATTTATATTTATAGACCATAATTTAATTTCAGTTTGTTTATTTTTTAAAGTTTTGAGCAATTTAATACTTGCTCTTAATATTTTATAATAATTATTAAGAAATATTTTTGATATTTATTATAGTATAATTTTCTTAAAAATTATAGTTAAAATACCCATTACGAACTTAAGAAATTCTTTTTTATAATAAATAATAAATTAAATTAGTTTCAGTTAAATTGGACAATTTGAAAGGGCTTAATCAATAAAAATCCAAAATTTGCTGGAGTTTTTTAATAGCTATATTTTTTATCGCATCTTAGCTCCCTTTAAGCATGCGATGTTACCATAAATATAATCCAGCTTATTTCAATTATTAAATTAATGCGTCAAGATATTGCTATGCAAATATATAAATAATACTGATTAACTATGCTCATTAGACATATGTAATTTTACATTATAATATTCTATTAAATTTTCACAAAATTAGCAACCATTAAGATTGATGATTAATTAAAGATAAAACTAAATTATTCTTTTCTTCATTAAAATAGATATGATCATTAATAATTGATATTTGTAAGAATACAGTTGAATTTAGCGAAAAAAGATTTTTAATTAATTTCTTAATAATTAATCACTGCCAGTTAATTGCTTCTTAGTATTGAAATTAATCTGAAGATTCGAAATTAATCCTGCATAATAATTCAAACATATTCAGTATTTCTAAACTATCTCTCAAACATTCGTGGCAGTTAGCTTTCTGGAAACCTGGACAAAATGGCAGTTTAGAGTATTTTAAAGTAAGCTGGACTTTACTAATGGCGTTACCTTCTATCTCATCCCGGGAGCAAGAAAAATTGAGCATAAATAGAAGTGATTAAGCTCAGGTTATCTCAGTCCAAATATGAGATAGAAAGGAATCGCCTATAGTAAAATTCAGTTTATTTTAAAATCTCTATCGAACAACTACCATTTTGTCCAGGATTCCAGAAAGCTAACTGCCACGATTTTAATTATCAATAAATTTTCCAAATTCAAAATGAATCGTACTATTTTTATTTTTGTATATCGGAATTTTTTGAAGTGACTCAATTATATCTTTTTAAAAAAAATAATTTTAAATAATCAAATTCAAGTTTAATTGCGCATCCTTAATTTTAATTTTCATAAATCTTATAGAGCGAAGAAAAATATAACATTTCATTATTTGAAACATAGGGAATAAAAAATATCAATTTTATCAATAATTAAATTGTTACGATTTACTCTTTATTCTATGAACCAAATTTCCCTCTAAAATTATTATTAAAGTGTTTATTTTTTACGTACTTTATTGAAAAGGTTTCTGATTCAATTTAGATAACTGCTTAGTAATTTTCATTTTACTAATTACCTCAAACATTTGATCCAAATGGAGATCTTTTAAAATTGTAAACATTTAATTTAAATATAAAATCTTGTTACACTTTCATTATAAAATCAATTTGAAAGTGGTCCATTGCCTATCTTTATTTAATTATAAGACTCAAAAATAATAATAATATAATATTTCTTATTTTTGTTCTCATTATAAATTATTTTTAATATTCAAAACTTGTATTCAATCCACTAATAGCTGATATAGGAGCCTATATTTTTATAATAAAAGTACAAGATAATAATTAATTTTTGCCTATGAATAATCAATATATACTTAAAGTCGTGGTAGTAACTCCTTACATGAATAATTATCCAAAGCCTAATATTACTATAATAGAAAATAATTAAAATAATTAACAAAATTCATCTGAATTTCTACAAAAGAGTTTCAGTAATTTTTCGATAGAAAATTTGACTTTAAGTAAAATAAACTTTAATGGGCAGCTTTTAAAAATTATTAAATCTTCAATTATTTGTGTGAAGGAATTATATTATTTTTTAAGCTTACAGCAAATTTGGAGGGAGGAATATTTACAAATAGCAAGATTAAGTTCTTGAAGTATTTTCTAAAGTTTACACTTTGGTAAGATTATACATACTAGATTGAAGATATTTCATGGCATATTTTGAGCTATTCTGACCATTAACTACTTATTTAATTGGACTTTAAAGATATATTAAAATTTTATTTTTATTATAAAAAGATAAAGACTGGAATTCATTAAAGCAAAATCCTTATTCAATAACGACCAATGTAAATACAAAAAACAGTCAGAATTAAATTAAAACATTGAAAGTTCCTTAAATGGATTAATAAACCAGAAATTAATTGATATTAATTTTTATTAAATTTATTTTTTTTCAAATTTATTATTAAAACTTAAGTAATTTAAAGGCAATATAATATAAAGTGCAAAGAGAAAATAAAATATTTATAATATTATAAGAATTATTTTAATCATAATACATATATTTATAATTAATTGTAAAATTTATGTTGATCATTGACATGATAAACTTATTAAATATAATTTTATATCTATATTTAATTACTTAAAAATGTTCTTAAATTTAATAAGTGCATTATTGGGTTTTAAAATGATAACAATTTTATATTTTTCTACTTTAAATTCATATTAAAAACAACCAAGGAATTGAGATAGTGACTTCTGATGTTTTAGTTAGTTAAATTTAAATGGAAAATTAATTCAACCCCTCAAAATGGAAGTATAATTATAAAGACATGTATAATTGTTAAAAAATATCGTATCAACTTATTTTAACTTTATAAACATTTGAGTACAATTGTCAATCACCAATTTTATGGATACTCTTTTAAATTCAATGATTTTTTCATTTCTTTACTTACTTTTAGTATAATCTACATTTATTATTTTTAAAGATATTTTTAGTTATTTATATAATGAAATTATTCACAAATTTTAAAGAGACAAAAGCTATTTCATAATTTAAATAAAAATTTTAATTTTTAAATTTATTTATGACTTCTGTTATAAATGATTTGGTTATGAGCAGTGTCTTTTACTTATTAGTTTTTTGCTTATTTTAAATTCTATTCTTATTAATTAATAAAATTTAGTCTTTGGTGGAATCGGCGCAAGCTTAATACTTGGGCAGTTTATGTAAGCTCTTTGGAGTATGATAAATAACTTGCAATTAATCACGCATACACCTCTCTTTAAGATACCTTATACATCATAAATAAAAGATTTCTTAAGAGCGATATTCAATGTGGTCACTTTCGATCCAATTGATATTACAGTCATTTGGCAAAGAATTTTAAAATTATAATATTAATAATTATTAATGCTTGGTCTACAAAACGTAGATAAATATGAGCCATACAATGATAGATTTGATTTTACAGGGTATGATAGCACTAATTTCATATATCTTATAGGAATGCCTCTTATCTTCTTCATAATATACCCTGCTATTGTTTTGATTTACTTTCTTCTTAAATGCCTCAGAGTAAAAAGATTCTAATTATATATAAGATTGAATAATATATATATATATAAATTATATTTATTTTGCTTATTACCAAATCACTTAATTTTTATTTTTACATAGCTTATATAATAATTTTTCAATATATGTTTTATGAAGATTGAAGTTTTTGATAGATAAATTGAGAGAAAGCATTGGTATAGGATCAATAATAAGATTTTTCATGGGTTTACAGCTAGAATCATCTATAGCTTTTTTAGTGTGTGTTCTTGATATGTAATTAATAAGCAGAGGGGACTACGTTTCTGTGATCTTGAGTTTTTTATTTATTGCTGTAAACTTAGCTGCAAATATACTACTGCCCTTTTATTTTCATAGTATTAAGTATGATATGAGAAACAAAAAAGCTAATGAACATTTAAAATACTTCAATTAAATACTTTAATTTTGAAGTAATTGTTCGAATTTAAGTTGTACTAAGAAAGTTTTAATTTTTTGTATTAGCAAAAGGAAATCATTGTTAGGTAGAAGTTAAAATAAAAATTTATTTAATTATTAATACATGTTTAAAATATCATTTAAAGAATAGTCTATATTATATAAAAGGAAGTACATACTAGATAAAAATTAAATCTATAGTGAAAAATTTCAATTTTTCTTATCATTATTTATTGGTTTTGATTTAGGGGAATTGGTTAAAGTATATTTTAATTTATAATTTTAAGTCCTCCGAGATAGAAGTGAAGCTGGTGGACTTTATTATGGAATTTACTATTTAAGAAGAGTTTTCTTCATTGCAAGTGTATTCTTGCTAGAAGACTACCTCACTGTCTAGATATAGCTCTTTATTCTATCAAATATATTCTACATTATCTACTTGATCTATAATAAATCAATAAATCTAAATTAAATTAAAGATTATTAAAAATTATACTTCAGGCCAATCACTGTTAGCTATAACTAGGAAGTGTTCAATGAACTATCTACTCTTACAATAAAATTAATATTTTATAGCAAAATGAAATTTTTCTTTTCTTTGAAGCATATTATTTAAAATCAATAAGCTATATAATGCTCGTATTTACTGATTTTTTATATGATAATGACATGAAATTGTTAATGAGCCATGTATTCATAATCGCCTACTCTTTGAACATTTGCATTAATTTAATATGGGTTATCTTGGAAGCTATACTAATAAATTTATTAATTAAACAATATTACATATTATTAGTTTTTGGTAATGATAATAATTACATGAGATTTACTAATAATAAGGAGTAGGATCAAAGTATATATTTAGAAAAAAAGGAAAGCTAAAATTTAATAAATACATCTTTTGCGATCCTAAGGTAGTTAGAGATCTTTGATCTCATAAAATAGCAGCGTAAATTAATTAAAAAACACGAGAAAATTAACAAAATTAACAGATTTAAGCAATATTTTAGGAATATATTTAGTCTTGGTAAAATATTCAAAATAAATAAATAATAATTTTAATCATTTGCGAGTTAACTTTATTTATCCTAGAAAACATTGAACATATTAAAAATAAAAAATTCAAAATTAATTTAATTTATGTACTACTGACAGTATCTCTCTCAATCACTGAAGCGAAATTTGTCGAATTTTATTTTTGTGATTTGTTTAATAAATTAAAATAAAAAATTAAATTCGATTTTATTATGACTTAGAGATTCGGAAAATTGTGACGGCAAAATTGAATTTCATTTATTTAGTCCTTTCTATCGTACAAGTTCTTTAAATATTGACAAAGTTAACTCCCAATAAATTAGATTAACTTTCATTTATTTTTATTAATTTATCAACAATAAAAATGTTTTCTTCAATAATAAATCTGGACCATTTCATTTAACTGTTGTCCCAGAAAATGGAAATTAAAATTATTTGACTTATAGAGCAATTTAAGGTTAAAGTGAAGCATATAGTCTGAGAGGCACCGATGATATATAAATAAATACCATAATGTTATTATATTTAAAAATGAAGTAACATCTCAGAATTGTGAAAACTCAAATAATCGCAGGTAATTAAAGAATAAATAAGGCTTAAAATTTCATAAAAGTAAATAAAAACAAAAATCAAAATAAAGAATCAAAGATAGCTTTGAATTTAATCCAATTAATGATTAATCATTTGTATATGTTCTGACCTAGACCCCCTCCAACATTCCTCCCAATGTTTGAAGTATCCACTTCTCCAACGCTTTTATATGAAATTTTTCTATCTCACTCAAATCTCCTCTGTTACATAAATAAATAATGAAACTAAAAATTTTATTGCTTGATATGAATAAATCTTAAATGACATCTGATTTTATATAGTTATAATTTACATTCTAATCTTTATTTTTAAAAAATATGATAAAATTTCATCTTTTTTAAATTATCTTAAATTAATATTTTCATTAAATTATAAGTTTCCACATTTTCGCCAACTTTAACGCACATTTCCCCATAGAAAATTATATTTTAAAATTAATTAAATTTTACTGTCATAAAATTGCTCTTATCAATTGGCTAATGATAATTTTATTTTACATCATTTTATTTCATAAATCGTCATTTATTTAGAAAAAAATAATATCATAAATATTTTTATTTTTTATTACATTTTTTTTCTATTTGTAATTCCATATCCGATTCTTTATTAAAATATGGAAAATTTAATATTGTAAAACAAGATTTAAATAGGCATATAAATTTGAATTTCTGCTTTGAAAAATTGTAGATTTGCTTTATTGGATAGTATGTTTTTTGAAAGTTAAATTTTTGTTTACAATATTAAATTGTTCATATATTAATTAAGAATTGTTTATGGAATTGTAAATAGAAAATATAAATAAATAAAATTTTATTAGATTAATATTTTTTGTCTCAAATGATGATGATTTAAGAAATATTATAATATTTTAGCCATTTGATAAAGAGAAATTAAATGATAATCGAATTAAATTTATTATGAAAATATAAAATCCTATTTGGAATAGTAAGCCAAAAATAGAATGACGCGTAGAAACTCATCAATAAATTAAATAAAAATATTAGAAATTTTAAAAGATAAAATTTTATCAAATTTTATATTAAAAAATAGGTTCGTGTGCAATTGATATCATTTACATAATAAGACATAGATTGTGACAATGAGCTTATAAATTTTCCTGCATAATGAGATTTCTAATATTTAGTTGATGCAATAAAAAATACATATAAAAGTGTTGGGGGAAGGTAGGCGTTATGGGGAAAATGGGCAGGAGAGGGGACTTGGTCAAAACATGTATATTTAAAAATATCTGCACATTTATATTTCATTATCATCTGTTAAATAATCTAAAATAGAATTTCTAAAAGAATAGTAGTAGTCTGAATTTAATTATCACTTTGATGGATATTTAAAAGCTGAGGATTACAGCCCTGGACCTTAAAGGTATTTATAATCGAAAACCTTAAATATTATTGACACTTAATAGATAAACAGTATTGCAAACAAACTATCAAATTATATTATATTAATATATTGTAAAAATTATATTTATTTTTTTTCTCATATAACAATACTGCATTATAATATAAATGTTTATAGTCAATATAAAATTAAACTTTTATTTTATAATATGTATTAAAAATTTAATATAGCTTAAGATAAGTTTTTTATTTTAGATATGATATTTAATTTTCAATAAAATATTTATATAAAAATTAAAAAATAATGATTATTTTAAGATAATATTTATAAAATAATTGAAATTTTAAATGAATTATATGTTAAATTTACTATTTTATAATAGAAATAAAAGTTTTATGACTCGTAAAATAAAGGAAAATCTCAAGGTTATTTTGTTAATTTAGAAGATCTAAATTTTTTTTCTGTTAATAAAATGAGAGAAATACAAATTTATATTAAATAATTTTAATTTTTAGATATTCTTATACTTAATATTGTTTTATTTGAACACCATTAATATAGTGTTTTTTGATCTTCTTATGCAATTACTAGATTGAATAAATTGAATTTTTTAACAATCACTTAAATTATTATGAGCTACCTATATATTGATATATTCATTAATTAATTTAAATTTGATTTATTGTATCTGACTATAATACGAATTTTGAATAGTTTGCTAATACTGCAAGAAAGAAAGCAAAATCAGCTAAGAAAAGATCTGTCCGAATCCCAAAAACTAGACGTTGAATGTTTATTTATTTTAGTGAGGAATTATTAAATTAAAAAGATACTAAATAGGGAGTGCCTTCAGGTGACCGTGGATCCAATATGTGTTGCTTTCTATTAAGGATTCTTTTTGGTTTGGTAATCCGAACCATATAAGCCTAATATTGTCTCATGCAGGAGATGAAAGCGCCCAGAGACCTACCTGCAAATAACAACGAGCTAGCGGGGTTCAATCGCTCATGGAGAGAGCTCTAGAGAGCCGATTTCCCTGCCATTACGCCGTTAGTTGGCAGGGTGGATACAGTCTAACAAGGCTGGCAAGAAGGGAGGCAGGCGGGGGGAAGAAGTGGGACTGCATTCCACACAGTGATGAGTGGCGGACGTCAGGAGCACAGAGGAGCCGAGCAATTGCTAGTCTTTTTCCACAGTTTTTACTCTCTTGAGGTTTTTTGGTTTTTTGGGGACTCAAGGTTATGTGCCACGTCATTCACACCAGCAACGTCATGACCCAAGGATGCAAATATTGGGTCATGTTATGACCCAGAATATCTCGTTATTAATTTAACTTAAACTATTCACTATTCACTATTCACTATTCACTATTTTAGTGAGAATCAATTTATTTATTTTGAATAACATTAACAATTAAATCATTTACAATTAATTATGCAATTACAATCTTAATTAAAAAAGTACGGATATGGGGAAAAAATATTAGCTGTATAACTTAAATATTCTATTTAATAGATTTTCTAAATCTTAGTAATAAAGATAATAAATAGATTTTTCTAAGTCAAATTTATGCTATAAATACATAAAAGATGTGATAACCTTTTTTATTTTGTTAAATTATAATATTTTAACAATGGGAATAAAATTAAAAAATAAAATTACGATTTATTATGATTTATTGGAGTTATTAATTCAAAATTAAATTGTCTAATACTCAATCCTATATAAATTAATAATTAAATTTAATTAATTTGTAAAAATTAAAATTGATAATTATTGATAGGATTGTTTATTAAGAATTTTATTTAAATTATTCTATATTCTTCATGAAATTAAATAAGCTCAAAAAATTTATTTTTAAGATCATACTTAGAAAGCTATTAATGAGAGATCTTCTTTTAATCTTTTATCATTACTCAGCATTAGATTTCATAAGTTAAAAAATATAGGTATACATTAAATGGGAATTCTACTTCTTCATTGTCTTTTTAATAAAAAAGACGTATAAAAATTAATCATAAATTGTTAATATATTGAAAATATTGAAAAATTAAGAAAATGAAACAGAATATGTAAAAAGTTGAATTTGACTACATGCCGAATAACTTCCATCATTGGAACGAAACCAAACAGTTCAAGGCAGCCATATATTATTTGTAAAACTATCAACCTTAGCCTAAAATCACTCTTAAAACTGAAAAAATGAGGTTGCGTAAGTATAAACTAATAAATTAATTATAACTCTCATTGAAAACTATTTTAAGACTGTATTTAAGTGTTAACATTTATTCATCTATAATAACTAGAGGCTTTAATTTTGCATGGGAGCAGAGGATCTATTAGAGATAACGAAGAAATTGAAGATGCTTTGAGAATGGATGATTAATACGATTTGCTGAATGAGATAATTATTTGGTTATATTTAAGCAATTAAAGTTTATTTTAAAATGAGCTGCACACGATTAAAGATTTGTCGATTAATTAAGCAAAGAAAGAGTATTTATTTATGATGAAATTCTAACATTATTATAGATTCATCAACAGCATATTGAAAATAAACTCATAATGGTACAAAGATGATTAATTTATAATCATTTAATTGTTAATTTAAATCTTTTATGTCAAGTTCATGCTGAAATTTCTAGTATGATTAAAATCGTTTTTATAGTTTTTTAGGAAAATTAAAACAATATTTATGACAAAATTGGAGAGGATTACAAATCTATTTTGAACCTAGAAGAAATAAAATCAGACAAAAACAGAGATAGCATTTAAACTCCTTTGACTTTAAATAAACTAGATCACTCTGAAAATGAGATTTACCTAATGAATATTTATTTATAATCGAAGTATCAGGAGAGATTACCACAAGATCTAAGATATTCACAGTGACAGAGATTAAATTTCTTTATTTTTTATGTTTATATACTCAACATAAGAATTACAACTTAACAGCAAGAACGAGATAAGAACCTGAAGCATAAGCGATTTTCAAGCTGCTCTCAGATAACCAAAATCAATTACTATCTAAAATCCTTAAAAAACGAGGTAAAGATTAGGTAAAAGTTTGGGATCCTTTGAATAGAGGACTATCCAGTAGTCAATCTCAACGTCTATTAATTGGCAGTTCTTTGAGTTAATAAAGAGTTGCACTGACCAATAAAGATTAAGAAAAGCTTAAGATATTTTAGAAAAACCCTAATGCCACTCTGGATTTAAGGGATCAACTTCACCAAACTAAAATACATGCATTTAGACACAGTGAAAGTGTTTAATTAGGTTCATTAACTCAAAGAAACAATTAAGAACTAGGTGGGACCATTAAAAATTTAAGAGCTAATATTTCATCGACTCCAGATTAAACGAAAAGACAATTTGATTTCAAAACTGTTTATGATAAAAATACATTCTTAATTAAATTTATTGATGAAAGATTAATGTCTGGAAATTTAATTACAAGCAGAGAAGGCATATTTTAAAAGACTTAAGTTTAACAGCTTTCTGATAATCAAAGCGATTAATATTACATTAATAAAATTGTAGAAAAAACAATCAAGAAAGAAATCAAAAATTAATAATTTTAACAGACTTAATCAAACTATCTTAGCAAAGTTTCTAATATATAACTATAAGACCCGATTCCCATAAAATTTGCGGGAGATATGCTTCTATAAAATGCAAAATTAAAGCCCAGTAAATTTTAGGAAAATGACAAGATTGATTTCTCTAAATAAATGGAGCAGCTTCTCGCATTAAAAGAGCAACAGGACATTTAAATAAATAAGATTTTTTATACTTCATTTAATTATTAAAGATTGAGAAGTCTCAAAACTTGAATGACTTGAACTTAGATGAATTCAATGAAGAAGTTGTAAGAGACTAAAGCTAAATAGATCAAATTTTTAGATATTACGTTCAATAAAAGGAAGGGATTAATAAGAGAGAGTCTTAATTTGTCAGCCTCCTTCATCTGTTGATGAATAGGAAAATAGACATAGTATAGCAATATAATTGGAAACTAAGAGAGAGCTAAGAAAGGACAAATATCGATAGCATTAAATTAAAAGGTCAAGTATAAAATTTTATAGACGCGATTAAAATAGTAAAGGATAACAAGGGGATGTAGGATTATGATCTATTTGGTAAAGGGAAAATAACTGAAGAGCAATTAATGACAGAATTTCATCAAACTAAATGCTAACTGTAGGTTGCAGATCAAGAACTTGCTCTTAAATAAGCTAAACTATTAGATGAGTTTTATGAATTCATTCATTCATAAGAGAAGAAGATTATTAGTGCAAAGTAAAAGATTGATGATTTAGAGAAGGAAATGGAACATCATCGAAGAAAAGCTCATGAGTAGCTTCAAAAAGCATACTTTGACAATTAGGAGATATGCAAGTTGTCTGATGCTTTGAAAGAGAAAATTGAATAGACTAACTTCTAATAAGATAATCACTTAGAATCCCTTTATTCTTCGAGACAGAAGTTATTAAACGATGAGCTTGAGAAAGAAACTAAAGAAAAGCTATAAGCTTTTGATCGTCTTAGAAAAAAGAAGGATGAAATTAGAAAACTTAAAGAGTCTCTTTTAAAATTGACAAGCAAGAAGCATGCAAGTGTAGAAGTGTAATGTAAAATGGAGCTTGAAGAAAAAATGAAATATCATACTAGGCCAAAGCCACCCGTTACTAAGCTTAGTAATTTGTTTGAGGATGTAATTCATGGAACAAGTCAGAAGAAAATACCTACAACAAAAGTTGAGCAAAAGAATTAGTCATAAGGTACTATGATGAATCAATAGCAAGCAACAAAAGCAATTATGAGTTCAGGAGCTAAAGCTGTTGTACAGTCAAAGGAATGGGTTTAAGGGCTAATCAACTTGCTATATATTGATAAGATTAAAACTGACATGGAGGAATTCAGAGAAGGTAAACCAATTTAAAGCATGAGAGATTTTGTCATTTAATGGTTCTTAGTAAAGTTTGGAATTAAAAAGGTGGCAGAAGCTTTACTCCAAGATTTTATTAAAAGTTTGATTAATTACGAACCGATTCATGAAAGATTTAGAACATTCTTAATTTTTTGTGGTGTACACATATAAAAAGGTCTTAACAGGAACAGAGATAAGAAAAGTGATTTACTTTATGAGAAGCAATTAGAGTCTATCGATACTTTGAGAATCTATCTAAAACTTGTTCATACGATCAGAAATGGGTGTACCCCATTTTTACCTGATATAAATTGTGATGGATCCTAAAGATTTTAGAATGGAGTTGTTATTAACTATAATGAATCCAAAAACATCTTTTTACAAATAATGATTGAAGAAGGATTTAATGTTAACGAACATTTTTCGAACTTAGACACTCCATTCTAAGAATTCCTTGAAGATCAAATGATATTTAATGATCCTAAATCTAAAAAAATGAGTTATTTATAATAGTAAAATTCTAGTTTAAAACCTGGAGGAATATAAGCAAGCTCTAGAAAGCAGAATAGTTAAGATGATAAATACATAAACATCGATGTCTTCTTAAGAATTTGTGTAAACCTTAATTTTAATTATTTTAAGTCATTTAAAATTGATCTAAGATTAATGGAATTCGTTAAAATTAGATTGAATTAAGTAGATTAAATTCTTTCAGCTCTTAAGATTCTAGAATTCAATAATTATTGTGACATATTATACAAGGATTTTGAGACTTCAGTGAAAATTGCTCTTTATAACAAATCAGAGAAATGGATAGAAGGTGCCTTTACATATCTAATAACTAATCTTGAAGACAGTTACTTTACAAGAGAAGATGTCGTAATTACAATGCTACCCTGGATTCATTCTACTGCTTTTGTAAAAGAATACACTATGAAGCACAAAGCTTGGATCTATGTCAAAGAACTTGAAAAGATGAATGTTATAGATTCAAATTGGAATAACTCTAATAAGGAAGAGGAGAAGAAAAGTTAAAATTAGTCGCAAATTAGTGGAGCAGTGAAATAAACTTCTAAATTCAGTCCAGCTAACAATGGAACTCCGAATAATAACTTGAAATTAGGCTCTCAATTTATAGGAGGAGGCTCCTCAAAAATAAATATCCCAAAAAGTATCGTGCCAGGTACCAAGCTTTTGAAAGACCCTTTATCTTCAGCTTTTATTTTAGAAAGGAACTTCAAAATAATGGCAAGCTTCTTTTCTTCTGTTGAGAGTGACTTGAAAGAAATCAATTAACTGTATAACTTAATCATGGAGAAAGTCACTCTAACCAGAAAATCTTTTGTAAACTAAGTTGAAAATTTGGAAGTTGCTGCTTAAGATGAAAATTCACAGAAAACAGAAGCTTAGATGATTTTCTTGACTGGAAATTAGAAATTCATTAAGACATGCCAAGTCATTCCATCAGGGAGTTTGTCAGAACAACAAGATCAAACAAATGAAGGATGGAATTTGTTTAGATAGTTGCTTTATATAGTTGTTAGCAGACATAAAAACATTGATATTTGATTTACCTTACTTTAATTCATTATTGTTTTAAATGAAAACCTTTTTAAAGATAGTACAGATTACTAAAGATTGAACAAACTAGTGATTATAAATAATTTCATTAATAAAAGATGAAAAGAATTTTGTAAAAAGGGCATCAATTGTAATTTCCTTTCAGAACTACACCTCTAGATATAAATTAAGCTTATAAAAAATACATAGGTAGAGAATCTGATGATATTTTAGTAAATTCCAGGATTCTTGGTCCTGAAGTAGCGTTTTCCTTTGAGCTAGCTTATTTACTATTAATAAAAGCTATAAGAGATTAGAACTAGTCCACCATTAATTAGTTATGTGATTAATAAACACTTGGAAAGTGCCTTGATAACTAACTATAACTTATATCCAACAATAAAGACTAATACGAAATTCAGAGTACTCTTGATAATTTAAGCAGTAGTTAAAACTCAAATAAGTTAAATCCTTACTTAAACATGGATTCTTTATTAATATATGAGAGTTTATTGGCCAAAGTAAATAAATAAAACAGAGGGATGAGTTAGGCAGATAGCAGTGACTTTAAGCGAATTTATTTCTTTGGAAATGCAAGTGTCAAAAGATAGATTATAATGAGTAAAAGAGAATATATTATTTATTTTATTAAATAATTTAAATCGATCTTAAGTTTGTTTGGGAAATAAAGAGTACTTAGAGCTCATTGCTTAATAGATACCAATTTAAAGCTAAAAATTTCAAAGACCTCGTAAAATTTAAATGGCAAATCTCAAGAAAATTGTTATTCCCTTTATGGATCAAATTTTAATAATGATATTTCAGAATAAGTGAACTAAACGGAGACTAGAATCGTTACTTTTGAATGTCAAAATTTTAAACTTAAAAATTCTCCCATGCTAATAGACTCATTAACTCTAGAATAGAATAAAGATTTGATTCACTAAATTTATTTTAATAAGTAAAAGAATGAAGAAAAAATTAAAAATGACTAGGAATCTTCTTACACATTTAAGCCAGAGTAATATCAAAACCTCAATTTAGATAAGGCTGCTAAATTCTTAAGTTCCTCATCAAAGTCCAAAATTAACTCTAATTTAAAATTTTTCAATATACCAAATATATTATATATCCTTCTATAATTATTATTTATTTACTCAAAAAGAAAAGAGTTTGAATCAAGCAAACAGGAAAATTTAGAAGATTAAAAGCAATTTTACCTAAACAATATTTACTAGAGAAATGAGAAATTATAAGGGGATTAATTTGATTTGATAAACTCGTAAGGGTGGAAGATAGTGGATATTGATTATTGGCTTGATGGTAATTTACCTTACTTATGAAATAAATAATTAATTAAGAATCATTATGATGTTCGAATTTTAGTCATATAAATTATAATTAATATATAACTATTAATTACTAAATCATTGATTATCTTATAATATCTAGTCTCAATATTAGAAATTATTTAAAGTATTGGAATTATTTCTATTAAAATGGAAAAGCTAAAAGTAAAGAAAAGTTTGTTTTTTTTCAAATTAAAATTTGTTATTAATTCAACAGAACACATTATTTTTAAAGTATTTTAAAAAAATAAGAAATGGGGAACAATTATGTGAAACAAGGAAATGGATATATGTTTATTCAATTATTGAATAAGATAAATTTTTATTTAGTTAATTCAATTGAGCAAGCCATGCTACTTACCAGGAGAAACAGTGGAAGGCACTATATATTTGCGTACCATGGTTCCCATGGAAGTGGATAGAATTATACTACAGTCTAAAGGTTATGAGAAGGGTTCTTTCTACAAAACAGTACATAGAGACAATCATTATAAAGTTTGGATTTGTTATATGATTATAAAGTTCATAACAATGAATGAAACGCATGTAGAGCACAGACATCACAGCCACACATATTTTAATTAAGAGAGCCCTTGCTTCGTGTTCAGTGTGAGCATTCTAAATCCTGGTGACTATGCCATTCCATTTAGTTTTCCTCTTCCACAAGGTATCAAGAATATAAACAAAATAATCATAATAATTAATTTTATCACGTCTAGCATTTAGTTCTGTGATAGGACTAGATTTGAGAAACCAGAAATGAAGATAAAGTATTTTGTTAAGGCTGCTTTATTAATTTTAAAATAAATTTTATTTTATTAAATCTTAATTGTTTGAAATAAGTTGAATTTATATAAAGGCTTACTTAAAAAACAAGAAAAGTGACAATTTAATGAAATACAAATAAATTGTTTAAGTAAGAGAACCCGTAATTCAGCAGCAATAGCACATCAATAAGGTTTAAATTATTTCCTTTTTTTTAGTTTAGTTGAAAATCCTTGATTAAATAATTGATCTTTAAATTTAATTAGTTTGTGAGAGATAACTGACTACTTGTTGTTGTATAAATCAAGGCACATCCAAGCTTGACGTTTTCTTTGAGAAAAATGTGTTCTACCCAAATGAGAACTGTAGAGCCTAAGTTACCTTAGACAATTCAAAGTGTACTTTAAGAATGAATTAAGTTCGATTTGTTGTAGAGTAGCATATCTCTATTCATGCAGGATGGGATACCTATTCAACCATTTACAATCTGTCAACTAAGAACGAAACTGGACTCGAGGCTAGGCATTCAAAACCTGAAATCAAGCAATTTGACCTTCCGCTCAGCACAATTAAGTATGATGTAGGGTAAGATAAGAAAAAAGATGGAACTTTCAAGATGAGATCAGATGAGGCCATGTATAAAATTTTAGTTTACAAATCAATTTAAAATGTTTTTCCTTAGCTAACTGTAGCCATAAGTGAATTCAAAACATTTGAAAAATGAATATTTCTTGGGTGTTAGATGCGACTTTGAAGGATGTACCTGCTGCAGTTAATAGCCGAATGTGCTTATTCCCATCACTATTTTATCATAAATGGACCTATAGCAGTTCCAGATCCAGAGTCCTCCTGATTTCAACCCAGTTTACTATGACAAATATTTCATGCTATTTGATCCAAGTGCAATTCAAATTAATTAACCTCAAGTTTGAATGAACTAGCCAGTTCAAATGGGTTAACCCCAAGTCTAAATGAGTCAACCCTAAGTTTAATTGAACTAACCACAAGTTTAATTGGAATAATAGCAATTATAAGTAGACTCGCATCAAGTATAAATGAATTAGCAGCAAGTTTAAATGAACTATCAATATTGATACCTATATTTAACGCTTCAAATTCTTATTAAAATTCTTAAAAAGCTACTTTGATTTTATGTATATATGCTTAAATTTTCTTGATTTATTTATGAAATTTAATTATATAATTTTTCTGTACAAAAAGATATCAGGTAAATATTTTTTAAAAATATGAAACTATTTCCATCATAAAGAAAATAGTTATAAAATTATATAATGGAAATGGTTCTTAATAATCATTATATAAGTGTATTAATATGAATTTCAGACTATTTCTTTTTGAAGGAGTTTGAAGAGTAATTCTTTTGTGAAACATAGAATATTGACCTTCCTTATATTTAATAATTAATAGATTTTATCAATTTAGAATTCATTGTGTACTACTTTATAATTAAAATTTATTGAATTTATTTTATTATTTCCATTGAAATAGTTTTAAATTCTATTGAAATAAGATAAATGTAAATATATACATTAAAAATTATAATAATATACAAATTTACTTGAATTTTAATGAGATTTTTAAGTATTCTTCAATTTTCACTTTCAGTTATTGGCTTTGTGAATTCTCAGTCTACCCCTTCATTGAGAGATGATGGCAGTTTTAAGATTGTGCAGTTCAGCAATCTCTATGTTGATAACTCAGGCACAAACTTAATCAATTTTTTTGTAATGATTTGTCATTTTATATGTGAAAAAGTTATATTCATTAAAATATAACTACGCGTTCACCATGTTAAACATCTAAAATGTGATTGACAACGAGCAGCCAGACTTCGTGGTATTGACAGGAGATACAGTTTCTCCATTTATGGAGGATTCTTATACAAACAGGTTTCAAGAGGCTGTGTAATATCTCTAAATTACAAAGATACCATGGGTATCCACAGGCGGACAAGATAGGCCAGGAAATGAAGTAGACAGACAATATATGTTTGATCAGGAGCAAGAAATTGGTCTTGAACTCGATCCTGAGGGAGATTCACTCTCGTTTTCTATATAAAAACTAATTTTTCATAAGTAATATTTTAATTCAAAAATATGAATACTAAAATTGCTTTATTTTCAGGGCTTAATAATCCTAATCCAGAGAAACTCGGCTTATATACTGGCAGAATTCCAATAATGACACATGACTTAAAGGATGTTGCTAAATTATCTAAAAAAGGATATATATACTTATTTACACAATTTTAAAAATGATTTAAATTGTTGCATTTAACTTATGGATAATAGACTCATTAGGTGGCCAAGACTGCTATGGAATCAAGCAAGGAAAGTCTTGTATTTCCAAAGAAAGTGTAGAATGGTTTAATGAAGAAGCAGCTAAAATTATAAATTATATTAGTTTTTTTTTAAATTCCCAAGAACAAGGGATTCTCTGATTTACTATTCACAACCTATCCATTATAAGAATACATGACTGCTGCTAATACTCAAGATCTCTTCGGTAACTTCCAGTAACAAGTATGGAAAATTGTATTTTTATTTTTATTTTTTTCGGTCTATTTAATTATGAATTATATTTGAAATATGCTGCTAAGCAGACAACACTGGCATATTTGATGCTGCTTTAATTATGTATTTACTTTAAATAAAGCTTTAATCTTTTCAAACGAATTTTCAAATCGCTAACATTATTTTTATGCTGCATTCAACTCCCATAGAGTAGGTTTGATTTCATGCGGAGGAGATGCCTTAAACGATTTCTCAACAAATTTTAAGGGAATTTAACTAGTCTATGGAAGAAAGAGTGGTTACGGAGGTTAGAGAGAATTAGATATGGGAGCTAGAGTATTCAACATTGATGGGAAATCTGGTAAAATAGATCAGTGGATCAGAGAATACGATGGAGATGTTTTCGATTAAAGCAAGCTCAAATACACAAGACCAGCTACTCAAAACATTCAAACTTAATGATTGAAATTGATATTAACTATAAGATTCATAAAAAAAACAAAATAAAATTTAATAATGTTGTGCTATTGAAGATGTGCCAGAGGATATCGGAGATGATTAGTCAAATGATGGTGAAATTAAGTGGATTGACTGGAGAGGTAGTTCTTTCCTTGAGTGAAATCAAGAAAATTAAGATTTAATGCTGATCTGATACTTAAAATTTCTTAAAATTAAACTTTGATTTAATATTATGAATAAACTAATTTAAAAATAGCTATTTCAATCTCACTACTATAATTATAAAAACAATTTAAAAATGCTAATGAAATCTGCAATATTACTTATATCATTTTTACTCTTCTAAAATACATATGGGGAAAAACGTTTCACTCTTAGTAACATTGCTTTAATTTTTTAGTTTTGTATACTATAAACTTAATTTGAATATAATATATTATGAAACACCGACTCATTTAAAATAATAATATTCAGTGACTTGTACATGGACAACAATCAAAATAACTACCGTGATACTACAAAATTGATAAGAGATGTCTTGAATACAGAGGGAGATAATATAGATTTAGTGGTTTTGATGGGAGATACAGTCAATCCAGATTTTGAAGAAAGCTTTAGCATGAGATTTTAAGATGCTGTTGAAGAGCTTGTCAAAAGAAATATCTACATAATTTAAATGAACAGACTTATTCATAGTCATTTTAATTCATCTAATTAAATATACCATGGGTTTCAGTGGGAGGAGAGGACAAACCAAATAACGCAGTTACAAGAGAATACATGCTTTAATAAGACTAATCTACAGGAGGAAAAAATGACTTAAGTTAATCAGCAAAATTCTAAGCTATTTCAAATGTAACAGACCCATAAAAACTAGGTCTTTACACTTAGAGAATACCTGTTTATAATGCAAATGGTTTATTTGACAAGGGAACTTTCTCTTTTAATATTTGGATCATGGACTCATTAGGAGGTTATGACTGCTATGGAAATAATAAGGGTAAATCTTGCATTTCAAAGGAGGCTGTTGAATGGTTTCAAACAGAAGTATAAAAGAATCCAAAGACTGTGTAGGGGGATTTCGTGTTTACTACCTATCCACTTGAAGAATTCATGATTATGTCAAATCATTACACTGCAAATGGCAACTGTGGTTAGTAAGTATGCTGCTAGGCAGGTAACACTGGTTTCTATAAAGCAGCAATTGACTCTAAAAAGGTTGGTTGGGTGATTGCTGGAGGTGACAGCGACAACGATTTTAAGGGTTAATATCAAGGTATAAATATGGCATACGCAAGAAAATCAGGGTTTGGAGGTAACGGGAAGTTAACAAGAGGAGCAAGAGTGATTAAAGTTAATGTATAAGATGAAATATACTGGACTTAAACTTACATTAGAGATTATTAGGGAAATTCAATTACTTAAGATGGTAAAAATGATTCATGCCAGAAAGGCACTGATTTCAAAGAATAGAGCGTTTGTTGCAGTATATATGGACAAAATACTGATGAGGCAGGAGACAATATTGCTCTTGTTTAAAATTATGTATTATTATATTTTAAATTATATCTTCTATGATGACGATGGTTATCTAATAGATCCTTAGGAAGAATAAGAAGTTAGCATAAGCATTTTACCTTACTTTGATAAGGATTAATGATCAAACTATATTTTCTCTTAATTTGATATATAAATTTATTTCAGCATAAAATTCAGTTATATTCGGTGAAATTCAATTATATTACAATAAAGTTGATTAAAATATCTGTTAAAATATAAACATTAAGATGTCATCTATATTTTTATCTTCACAAGATGAAACTCATTCAGCTAGAAATTTAACAAATATTGGACTTGAACAATGCCAATCAAATCTCAGCTCAAATTTAATAAGAGTATGTAAATTTTTCAAAAAAAAGTTTTATTAATAATTATATTTTTCACTCAATTAAAGTCCCCATTATAAATTTAAACACTTAAATTCTACAATTCTAAGACCTTCAGAATATCAATCAAGATTTCATTGAATATAATGACAAAAGATTGAATTAATTGAAATAAAAAAGAAATTCATTGCCTCAGCAAACTTAAGTCTTTGAATTTGATAAGGCTTTTGTAAACTATAAACTTGCTGAACTTCCAAAAGATGTTATCAATATAAATGAGAGAGAATAATCATATAATTAGAAGGAGGAATTTTCATGGCTTATGTTTTAATAAAAAAAATTTAGAGAAGTTTCCTGGTCTATAAATATTTATTATTTTTTCGAAAAATTTTCAATCACAAATTTTATTTTTGGCATTTTAAAAAGACATTAGTGTTAAAATCTTAAATTTTTAAATCAAATGACTCTTTGATATTGGTCATTAATTTTATCAATATGTAATCATCTTTATTCTTATACTTTATTCCGAAATTTTAATTTACATTAATCTAAATTTATTAAAACTTATACTATAACCTTAAAATCAATAAACACTTAAATTATTTGTCTGCTCTTAGAAGCTAAATGTAGTATCCTTATATAATTATTTGTAAAAAAATATTAAATTAATAATTTTATAACAATTGGATTATTACATATTTAAAAATTTATAGGCCAGGAAACCTCTCCCATATAATTACATAAGCAATATCGACAGATAAATGGAATCTTCGAATATAAGTGGACTTGGTTAAATTGCCAAAGATTTAAGTAAATATTGCAATATCTCAATAAAATTTATTACTGTCAAATTATTCTTTATTTAAATAATAATAAAAATGCAAATTTACAATAATTCTCACATGAATTGATTATTGATGTTCCAGAGATTTAAGATTAAAACAGCTACTATAATACTTAAAATATGCTAGAAATACTTGGCTTATAAGACTAACAATTATTTAAAAATGAGGAAAGTTTCACTCATTGTTCAGATATTTATTAGTTAAAATTGTAAAGTAATGAGAAAGTTAAAATTGAAACTATGAATTGCTCCAAATTTATCACTTTAAAGAAAGTCATTGAAGATAATTCACAGCAAAGGCCAAAGTCGTAACCCAGACAAAGAGCTAGACCCACTCTTTAGCCAATACTTTTAAGTTCAAATGTTCAAAGTGATTAAGTATTTAATAGAAACTTGGCAAACTTTAATGCTACTCAAATCATGAATGTGAGGCAATTTTAAGTTAATAAAGAGGGAGATACAACAGATGATACTTCTGAGAGTTCTTAATTTTAAAAGTTAAATTTTAATCATCAGAGAATTGAATCATATGCTCTAGTATAAACTTAACCAGTCATTTATAGAAGTAGTCTTGCAAATAATACAGGTTTAAATTTGTAAAACTTTAAGGTTATTCCAGATAAGAGTTCAAAATAATAAAATAATAGATCTAAATCAACAGCAAAGAAATCTCTAAAAGTTAGGTTATTAAATTAAGGAATGAAATTTCAGGAAGCTGAGTATTTCTCTTTGACTAATCAAACTCTAAATCACACCATGATAACTTAAAGTTTGCTGAATTAATCTGATGCAGTAGAAGATGTAAGTTTTATAAAAGCTGGAGTAGATGTATCTTGCCAAAATACTTTTATGAGCGATAAAAGTAAAGGAACTACAAAGTCAAATCTAAGGAAAAGTTTTCATTAGATAAATAAGAGCGTTCAATTCGAGCAAATTTTATCGCCCTTAAATGAAGTTGCAAATTAGAGTGTTTAGATTACCTTTAAAAATATAGGGGAATAAAGTTTAAATTTGACAAGTTTGCAATTTGATGAGTCCTATAAATCAAATCCTATGACTATATATCATTCTAAAGTTTAGAGCGTATCTTCTAATAAAACATAAAGTAGAAACAAATAAATTTCGCAAAATTCATTCAAAAATAAGTCACAAAAGAATGATGAAGATTGCTAACTCGATAAATCTATCTAGATGACAAATAAATCAATATAATCAATCAAAGATTTTGAACTATAAAACTTAACAAACATTGAAATAGTTTAAGATTCTTATTAAAATGACATAGCTTAGAAAACTCTTAATTTGATGCAGAGTCCCTTCGATTATGATGGGACAAAAATATTGCCAGTTCCATAGAGTACTTTTAATGGGGTATCATCATTCAATCACACCCGAGTTAACTTATTATTATATTACATATTCCAATTTTTTTTAACTCCTTTAATGCAACTAGATTGGTTAAAAATTAAACAAAAATCAATGAAGTTCCTATAAATAACTATAATATACTAGAATAATCAACTTAAAATCAATCATTCCAGCAATCATTCAATAAGAATCGTAGATGCAAAATTATGAGTGCCAATAAGGAGAAATATGTCAAATTGTCTTCTAATTAAAACATGCCAAAAGTTGGGGAAGATTTTAGATAACAAAATTTAATAAATCGCTTAAATAAATAAATTTTTAAAAAAATAAAAAAAACAATTTTAATTTTTTAAATAATTTATTTTTAATTTTATTGACCCTTAGTATTTATTAATTTCATCTGAAAATTTATAAATAAAAATCTTAATTAATAAATTTTTACTTAAAGAGAAACATTTATTAAATTGGAAATACATAATGACACCATTAAAAGTTTCTCATTTGAAAATGAAACCCGATGGCTTAAAACAAATAAATAAAACGTAAATTATTAAAATGCAATAGAATATGAGTTAATAAAATAATCTAACAAGAGAGCTCTAATAGACTAGGACTCCTATTCTCCGTGATGACGAGTAAAATTCTTCATGTATAACAAAGCACAGGGAAATAAGCAAGATTATTAGTGAGCACCGCAACACTTCAAGATCTGCTAAAGAAAATAAAAACATAGATTAATCAAGAATAATGAAGGCAAGTTTCAATTCTAATATTGACACAATTTTAACTGTTCTAAGTCAAAGAATAAAATCATGAAATTAATAAAGAGTGTTAATGAAGTTAATTTCCTTTAAATTTTAATTATTATTGTCATTAAATATCATTATAACTTAAATGACTTCTCTGGACTCTCAGTGCTACTTTAACTCTTCATATGACTTTTCATTGTACTATTTTTCAAATTTTAAGCAATTTTTAAGTTTTTCTTAACTTATGGAGATACTACTTAAAAGAAATGCTTCAATGTTAAATTGGTTATCCCTTTTCTTGCTTTAGAGTAATTAATAGCTATAAAAAAATATTAAAACTTAATTATAAAAACATACTTCTATCATCAAAGTTGTATAAAGATGATACAAACTTAGTGAACTTTTATCCTTTATCCAAATTGCAATCTATAATTTCATCGTTTCTAGGACCAAGGCTGATATACTTATATCATAAATTTTTTAAAAAAATAGAATTATTTAATAAATTAGTTTAGTATTATTGATAGTTGACGCTCCATTAAAAACTGGATTGTTCAGATTTTCTTATATTACCTCAAGATTTTCAAGAATGTTGAGTTATTGCGATTGATAACTATTTGATGGTTTTTCTCTAATTTGATAATTATTCATTATTGATAATGAATCCTGCTAATTTTTCAATGAGCTGCTGCTTTATTAATTATTCAAAGTGTTTTAAGTGCTACTTTTATTCCACTGTGCTTTAATACTAAACTCCTTATCATTCGCTCTACTTATCCAAAGATCTCTCTTTTTCAATATATTGTTGTTCAAGCCTTTATTTGGTATGAGAAGATTTTTATGATTAAAATTATTTCCAATAGACTAAGGATCTAATGATTCTAGTCTGATTTCATTTTAAACTTAGTTCTATGAATTCTGCTAAGATCTCAGCTTTTAAAGATGTTTCATTAATTGCATGTTTCTGATTTAGACATTTTTCTCATTGTATTAAAGCATCACCCCTTCTCTAAATTAATCATTCTCTTCATCATAAAAAGTTTGGGGGGGGAGTTTTTAGCCACCTTCGGAGGTTTCCTACCCATTTTAATAAAAACATAATTTCTATATATTTTCTCAAAGTAAATATCATCATCTATATTATAATAATTCATATTTTAACATCAAGTTTTTTATTTTATCATGATAAAGTTTCAAATATCTATCAAAGAAGCATATATTATTGATGTAAATAATAAGTACAACATATTTTACAATATATAAAGAGTAAATGGATAAATATGAACCTTGAAATAAATATCAAAAATGTTTTTATAAGATTAAGGTATAATATACATTTAAATTTTGGGGACAGGAAACTTCTCCCCAAATTTTTAATAAAATGTATTTTAATCAGAGCTGGTTGAATTATTTCTAACTTTTGAATTGAAAGCTGCATTTATCTTGGAGTTAGTTGGAAAGTTAGTATTTATCATTTTAGGGCTCTGACCTATAGATGGACTTTAATCTCCTCCCTAACTTTGATAAGAAACAATATCAAACTATGAGTTAGTATTGGTGATGTTTTTCTTATGCTTTCTTACATTATTATTGAGAGGAATCGCATTTAATTTTTAATTATTAGGGCTTATAGCATTTTGATAGTTGTATACACCACTTAATTGCGATTAGGATCTTTACTCGAATTTTTAAATATAAGAGTTATTTTATTAGTGGTTTGTAACTGACTTGAAGTTCAGCTAAATCTAAAAAAAAATCAAAAAATAATATAATAGTAATCGGCGGGAGATAATTGATGGAAGGGCTAGTATCTATAGACATTTTTTTGCCATTAAAGATTGTTATATTTTATGAATCTAGATTTGTGTTCATTTTAGCAAAAGGAATGATAGTAGTGATTGCCTGTTATTAATAGACGATGCTGTTTTAAGACTAAGCATTTTATAATAAAAATATAATTATCAATCATTGATATTTAAGTTTACTTTCCATTTCTAATCTGTCTAACTTTTTACTTTGGCATTTCCACAGGTGTGGGAGCATCATGCAAAACGCTTTGCAAAATGGTTTTATCTTTAATCTATTATAGAGCTGGAGAGCTAACTCCATTTTAACCAAGTCCTATCCCTAGTAAATCTGAGTTTCCGAGATATTATTTAGAGTCATGAGTGATGGACTTGAGATTAGTAGCTACAATCTCAGAAACCTTCGGTTAAAGTTTTCTTTTTTTTGTTACGTCATCCATTTTCTTAATTTATTAGGAGTAGTCAGTCCCTGATAAAGTTGTAAACTTTGAATTCTTCAAGTCCACTCGAGATTTCCTATATCTTAGAGTAAAAGAATTTATATGATACATTGGGTTTGTTGATAGTATATTTTTCTTAGACTTCATTAAATAATCTCTTTAATATTTTATTTATAGATTAATCTTATAAATAATAAGAGTTATTAATGGCAGGTTTTTGTTATTATTATTGAAAATAATGTAAAATTAATGAAATCACTATTTATTTAGATTTAAAGCTAATTGCTTTTGTAATTCTAATATAATTTTATCTTTATCATTTATATCTTTTTCTAGTTATTATATTTTCAGATCTTTTGAATCCTCTTAATTAGCTTATTTAATGGAAGATTCTTAGACATTATGACCTGCTTTCCCTTTAAATTTATTGAATGTTTTAGACATGTTTTGAACTAGTTTGATCAATTAAATTTATTGTTAAATTGTAAGTAATGTTTCATTTTATCTGTTTTTGCTTGTTGCCTTAGTTTTCTATGATTTAAATTGAACTTAATCATCCTCATCTTCCTCGTAATATTCGTCATTAAGTGTAGCATAAGGATCTTGTTACATTTTAGAGGAAGGTTATTTACTATTTTTACTTAAAGTTCTAATTCTAAAGCTAGTCTATGAATCATTCTAATTCAACTGGCTTATATTTTGTATTTGTGAATGCTAATCTTATTCTGATATGGTTTCAGAATTCTTTTTTTATAAGGATAGTTGACTACGAATAGGTTTATTGTTTGATTAAGGTTCTATCGATGATGATATTTTCTGAGCATATTTACTACTTTTGTTTGAAATAGATTCATTTATTGAATATTGTGATTTTTTGGAAGATATATCTCTGTTGAATCTATTTTCTCGAATCGAAGCTAATTCAGACTTCCCACCTTATAAGTTTATCGAGAATTTATTTAGATTGAGATTTTGTTTAATTTCAGTTTTATTAGTCTAAGAATTATCTGGGACTTCTTAACTTGACTTAAATTAAGACGATTTGAAATTCCTATTTAAACTTAAGTTTGGTTTTCCAATCTTGATTTATTACCTATCAACAGATAAAGACGATCTCTCTATACTATGATCTTCTTAATTGTTTTTTGCTTTCTATCCACTACCATTTTACTTCATATAAATTTACTATTTTTTCTAAGATATTGTTGAGGATCTAAGTTGAACTTATTTATAAAGATCACTCTATCTATTTGGATTGCTGCTCTCAAAGTTATTGTGAATTTCATACCTTAGTGGTGGCAAACTTCTGTTGACTACTGAATTCATTTAATTTTGCTGTCTTAAGGATTTATCGTAGCTAACTGACATATCTCTATCTGCAGACGTTTCATTAGGATTCAGCTTATTATTAATTCTTGAGTAATTTTGCATATAAGCTCTAAAATTGGGGTTTGGCGATTGCTTTTCTATAAAAATACTATTAAAATTTGTTGTACCTTACATAAAGTAAAATAAACATGATAAACTTGCTCTGGGTCATTAATGGAACTGAAATTCTTTGGTTTCCTCTTTACTTTCTTAGCTTTAAATTTGAAAACTTAAGAAGCCTCCAGATTTGAATCATTTTACTACTATATTATATTCGCTGATTTACTGCTTAAATTGGCATCAAATTTTGTATTATTTTAATAATTTTAGTTGCCTAAATTTAAGAAATTATTAAAAGATATCAATTCTTACTTGAGTTAAGTAGTTTGGTTCCTTGTTTATATTCTTCAATGGGACTAATAGTTTAATAATTCTTGGCAGAAGGGATGTTATATTATAGACTTAAATCTATACTGTGATTTTGATATTCGTTCCCCAAGTATAACGGACTTCGAGGCTTACTTAAAGGCTTCTCAAATTGCATTTATTTGGCAATTGGAATTTATTTATCTTTTTATTTCAAAATAGATTCATTAGATTCTTGGAAATTTTACTGTGAGGTATTTTGCTTATCAATTTTCAAGAAGTTCTCTGCTATATAGTTACTTAATTTTTACACTTCAAGCTATATTTAATCTTTGGGTATGCTAAACTATTTTCCGTTAGCCTATGGCTTAAATTTACTCCTCAAACCTTGCACTGCAATGATCTAAAATATAAAGTCAAAAAAATAATGAATAAAATTGTTGAATAAAAATCTCAATTTAACTAACCTCTATTGATTTCTTAAAATCTTGGTAACTAAAATAACAGTTATTTAATTCAGCATTTTTCTATGCCTAACTAATTGGCCAAAAGTGCTAATCTTTTGTGACTATTTTCCTTAGTATTTCAAAACTTATTTTATCCTATAAAATAATTATGATAAGCTAACGAATCATATCATCAATGAAACTAGATTTAAAATATTTATTCTAATTCTTACTGGATATAATTTGACTTATTTTGACATCTTGAAAAATTCCAATGCTGATAAGAACTATGAATTATTTGAATAACTGAAGAACACATCTTTTAGTTTAGTTTTATTCGTGGTTATAAAATTATCTTAATTATCTCTTTAAAGTGGTTAAGTTTATGATTGAATATTTGTGGCTTTATTTATGGATAAATTGGAAGATGTTTATTGAGAAGTTTAGTTATATTCTTAATCTTCATCGAGGGAATATTCACTCATTTTAAATTAATTAAATTTTGATTTATTCTTTTCATGATTAAATTCATATTTCATTCATATGCTTTATAAAGTAGAAACTGTTAAATAAAATCTTAATTGAAAAATATAATGACAATCAAAACCCCAAAACCCCTTAGTGAGGTTTATAAGTGCTTTGATTTGTAGGGTATAATTGGGGTCTTATTGGGGTTAGTAGAGAAATTAGGTCAAATTGCAAAATTAGAAATAGAAATTAGCGAAATTTAGGGTCTATTTATGATGAGTAATATTTAGATTTACTGCTTAAGCTTAGGTATGGTACGAGTATTAATATAGACTTAGCCAAACCTGTACTAAATTATGCAGCTATAGCAAAGTTATTACGCAAGAGTGCCTCAACTGTTAGGTATCACATCTTGCTAGCTGTTTAGCATTATAACTCTGGTTCTTGAACGCATCCTGCAAGAAAATAAAAGTTCTCTCAGGCTCATATTGACTTCCTCTGCGATTCGAAAACTTTGAAGTATTGGGCACACTTTCCATTAGACTAGCGAGCTGTATCGTTTCATCGCAGGTTTCCTCACATGCGTATCTCTCATTAGACTATAGCCAATATTTATAGAAGAAATGGT